>CM025619.2:3182944-3198500 GCA_014621495.2 Entosphenus tridentatus
AAAAAACCTAAGAATATAAAAGTCAATCAGATTCCACCCACCACCACCGCCTCCATCCACCAAGCGCACCCTGACATCTGGCCAGCATGGAGGAGTAGGCCAAGTACCATCTCGAGGGGGGAGGGGGGCGGTATTTGGGGCTCCCTCCCGTGGAGGCCCCTTTTGCGAGCAGTGGCACGCGCGAACAATTGCAGGGCTGCGCCTTTACATTTTATTTTCTTGCACTTTTCATTATACAACAGCCTTACGTAACCACTGCATGTTGGTAACACGCGTGAGATGTCGGTTCAGATTTATTACATTTTCTCCAGGTGTTTCTTCCTTGCCACTGAGCCATAAACACGCCAATATATTTGGGAAAGAATGTACATCTCCCATTGTAATACATTATTACATTGCAATACTTGGCTTAAAGCTTTCGTGACTGCAGGAATTCATATTGTTTGGGTCTTTCGGTAAAGTCACGTAGATAGGTTCAAAGAAAATGACAAAAAACTACGACGTTGAGATCACAACACAAGCGTTCGTCATCATTGTGTTGTGATAGAAACTTCGTAGTTTTTATTTTATTTTCTTTGAACCTATCTACGTGACTTTACCGAAAGACCCAAAGAATATACATTGTAATACCTTGTTACATTGTAATACGTTATTGCATTGTAATACATTATTACATTGTAATACATTATTACATTGTAATACCTTATTACATTGTAATACCTTATTATATTGTAATACATTATTACATTGTAATACTTTATTACATTGTAATACGTTATTACATTGTAATACCTTATTAAATAGGTAAACAAATGAACAATTCCAAGTCTCACGGACCCAACCGAGAGTCCACCGGGGTTCGAAATGTCACCTGCACAACGGCTATTCGAAGATGGAACACGTTAATGGTTGATAATTGTTTTTTTACCCTTTTATCTGGCAACAAAACTGACACCTTTTTTACAAGGAGTCATGTTTGCATAGACCACAATACCTGCAGTCATAATGAAAACAAAAAACATAACTCTGATAATGTATGCACTGTCCTTGAAGTTGATTGGTCCACACCCGAGACAGCTTTCTTTAGAGCCTAGTCTCACATGGTATTGGACCAGATGACGCCAAAAGGTGCACAACTCAAAGACAATGCACCTTTGACTGCAGGTATTGTGGCCTATGCAAACATGACTCTAGGCCTCGGCAAGGTAAGGTAAAAGTGTAAAAACAACGAGCCTATCTTTACCCTACCTTTTACCTTACTACAATACGATCACTCTACCCTACCTTTTACCCTTTAGCAGGTAAGGTAAAAGGTAAAAAGCAACGAGCCTACCTTTTACCCTACCCTTTACCCTTACCCCTTGGCATGTCGACACCTTTACCCTTTACCTTTACCCTTTTACCCGGTAAAAAGGGTACAATTACCTTACCTTGCCGAGGCCTACATGACTCCTTGTAAAAAAGGTGTCAGTTCTGTTGCCAGATAAAAGGGTAAAAAAACAATTATCATATTTTTTACTGGCAAATGAGGTTCCAATGACGTTAATGGTTGTTCATCGCCAGCGACCCCACTGATTTCTAAATGGCCCTCTCTTCGTGACCAAGGCGAGTGTGATCGTCGTTACCTCGTCGATGACATCACAACCACCGAATGAAGGCCCAGGACTGGAGGACGTTTTCACAATTTCCGCCATCTGCCCAACGATGCTGGCTGGCAACGACGGGCGAAAAGTCCGCACCCAATTGGCCAACGTCGCCTGGGTCCCTCTGCAACGTGACCGGTGCCACCGAAGCGGTGATAAATTGGCCCGTTTGTTTATCGCTTGACAAATTTTATTAAAATCGACTGTGTCGGGTGGAGGAGGGTGTATGACATACGTTTTACTCGATCCGACCCAAATAAACCACGCACACGTTAATACACGCGTTGAGATTGGTGGGAGACGTGTAAAAGAGGTTTCTCAGATCGTCGGATTTCTCTACCATAAATAAAGATTCTGATTCTGATGATTCTGTAGAAGCGTTGCATTAAAATGTTCGCTTCTGCTTTAATTTCGCCTCCTTTTGTGCGGTGTCAAGAAATGTATCAGCCTGAATGAAAACGAAAAGTGCATCATTTGTTCCGCATGATAGAATGTCTACCGAGACTCAAATGTAAATATCTAACTTTGCGCCCCTGTGTTTTGGCTCATTTGGATGGAAAAAAAAATCCGCCGGATCTTTTGCTCTCACCAAAGAGCAAACCCTGGAGGTGAGGATTTTCGAGAAAACCGCTCGGACCTCGCGTGCAGCAGGGGCTGGTTCTGTCCGTCGGGAATTCAAGTCGCGTGAATTATTCACAAACGAGGACTAGTCCACTAAATTGGGGGCCTAAGCCAGACATAATGTCTCCTGGAGTAATAAAATAGCAGCAGGGTTATATATTTTTTTCTCCATAGTGAATAATTAAATGCTAGCAGTATGCGGTAAATTCTGTCGCAGTGAGAAATGTGAATTATTTATGTGATTTGAGTTTTTATTTTAGGTCTTTTATATTTGTATTATTCCCCTCCTGTGGAATGGATTTGTATGCACATGAGTGCGTATACGTGTGTGTCTGTGTTTGTAAAGTCGACTCGGCCTCAAATGAGTACCTGGTGCAATGTGTAGACATCGCCATTGGGGAGACAAAGGCGGCTGGACGTGGTGCTGGCCACCCACCTCCTCGTGTGCTGTTCCGGCCTTCAGAGGTGCTCACTAACAGCACTTGCCCCAACAGTCTGTTGAGGCTATACGGGGGATCTTTATCCTTGTGTGTGTGCAAGAATTGTATGGAGCAGTGGTGTCATGGTTAGTGCACCGTGCTACGAATCCGGCAACCTGAGTTCGATCCCTGGCTATGGCCGATGTCAGTGGCGAATATCTGAACTGGTTCTGGTCCTCCCCTAGATTGACTCAGTATGAAACGGGTAACTGGTAGTGTGATGTGTAAGCATCCGAACTATGGAAATAAAGGTGGTTCTTTCCACACTACCCACTCGTGTACCATGTCAGCTTCAATAGGTGCTCACCAACAGCACTTGCCCCAACAATCTATTAAAATGGGGGGGGGGGGGTGTTTGTATGTGTGAAGAGTAGTTGTGTAAACGTTTCTGCACTGCACGGTTAACCCAAATATTTGTGCGCAAAATTCTTGGCCATGGGCAACATCAGCAGCATGTGATGCTTGAAGACCTCCTGACCCTCTCTTAGGTTGACTCAGCCTAAATTGACTGTCTATTACAGTCTATAAAAAAAATACCACTGTAAAAGCCCAAGGCAGCCAGCTATTAGTACTGATTACACCAGCTCCCTCATGTGTCATACTGGACTTAATAGGTGCTCACTAACAGCACCTATTCGTGTGTGCGTCAACTGTGTAAACATGTGGTTACAGTTCGTACACTGTACACTGGAGTGCCAGTGATCTGGGTCGAACTCCTCGCTACGATGTAGACTACCAGTCGCAATGGGTAACTAAATCCGACGATGCTCTCCCTTAGCTCCGCATAGACTAAAATTGGTACTGGGCTTGGTGAGCAGTCATCATCAGTAAGGAGACAAGGGCACCCGACGTTTGTGATGTCGGATTTATTCTCTCCTCGTGGCCCATGACGGTGATAAATGGTGATTCTCAATCCACTGGCAAATGAAGGCCTCATCAACAGCGTCAACCGCAGAGATCGTTTGACCATATTTTAACCGCGCCGGTTATTCCGGGTCGTTGAAGATGCGGGAGCTCAGGAACTAGTGCAGATATTACTCGCCACTGATGTTCGCATGGGATCGAACTCTGGTCGACGGGTTCATAGTGCAGTGCACGAATCATTGATCCACCCGTACGCCCAGCGAAATGCGGGCCTTGATCGGTGCACGCTCACAGCGCTTCGCCCCAACAATCCAAATGGCTGTCTGAAGCGTGTTCCCTTGTTTCGTATGTACTCCATGTATGCAGTATATCTAACTATATATAAAATATTATTGCATTTTTATCTCTATTTGAGAGCACATGCCCAGACACCCTGACCGGCAATATTCCACGACGCCGCTTCCCGCGGACGCCACCCACGTTTGCCAGAAGCGCAGCCGATGATCCGTCAAGAGCGCAGTGGGAGTCGGGTGTTGTGTGTACAGCCGCGATGATGAATGTCTCGTCGTCAACGGACGCGGCTCGCTGCGAGCGAAGAGGTGAGGGTGTTGCTTTGCCGTCAGATTGAGCCCATTTGCACAGAAGGGTGCCTACCGTGCAATCGGGGCCCTACGAGCCCTACAATATATCTTCGCTTCATACTGTACACTTCGTTACTGATGTTCTGGAAGGGCCATACGTGCGTAATACGTATTGGACTGGCTTTTTTTCCCTACAGTCTGTTGTCGCTCCCCCGCACTTCCGATCAGCGTGGTTGGCTGCGCGCGGTGCGAAAGTAGTTCAATGTAGAAACAAATGGTAAATTAAAAAGTCTGAGTTCATGGCACACACTGTCATCGCACAGCAACGTGACAAACGGCGAGTGATATTTCTCCTGGGCAACCCCTTCATCAACCCACGCTGACCAGCGCGGTGAAGTATGGTAAAATAATCACCATCACTGACACTGTGTGGGGAGGACTTCATCCAGCAGAGATATTAACTACCTCGCCTGGTATACAGGAGGTCGTGGGTTCGATCCCAACCCTGGCAATGCCTGTATATTTGGAGTTTTCATGTTCTCCCCCGTAGTCGTGCAGATTTTTCTCCGGGTCCTCCGTTTTTTACCCTCCACATTTAGAATCAATGTGCATTTAAGAGTATTTGGCTGCTTTACATGTCAACATGATAAGCCACTTCGATAGGCTATCACTTGTGGTCAGGTCGCTTTGGAAAAAGATCTATATAGCTCAGTGGGCCTTACCTGGTAAAATTAATCATAGTAATAGGACCCTCTGAAAAAGTCTCAAGACTCAGTGATGAGGCTTCAATGGGTAAATAATTGAAAAAAAATTAGAAGTAACATTCAGCAGCTCACACCTTCAGAGACAAAAAACGGATAGCATCATGCCTGTTCAAAACGGCATGGCCGAAAGTGTAAAATTGTACGAGCTTCGACTTGAATAATAACTCATTGGAGAAAAGTGTTTTCAATATCAAGTGCGATCTGAGCAAATTTGTCCCGAGCAGACAGTTCATAATGCGTCGTTTAGACCCGATAACTCGGGGTTACCAATGTACGAGAATACAACTCACTGAGAAAACATTGTCTCAGACTGTGAAAGTTGGTACGCTGATTTAATTTAGTTGTTTTCATTAAAAAAAAATTTACTACGTGACTTTACAAAAAAAAACTAAAAGTTTGGTACGCTATGTGTGTAATACAGACAAAGATCCCCCATGTAGCCTTCAACAGGCTGCTGGGGCAAGTGCTGTGAGCGAGCACCTAAGAAGGCCACCACAGCACACGAGTGGATAGTGTGACCAGCACCGCGCTGGGCCGCCTATGTCTCTCCATTGCGTTATACACAAGGTACTCAATTAAGGCTGAGTCGATCGAGGGCAGGACCGGAAACGTCTAAAAAATGTGCCACTCTTGTTAGCTGTGGTTGGCATTCAAACTATGGTCGCCGGACTGCAGTGCAATGCCCGAACTGCTATGCCACCGCTCCCTATTGTGTAAAACACAAAAAACAAATATCCACCTTATAGCCCAAATAGGCTTTTGGGGCCAGTGTTTTTTAGCAAGCAAATACGAAGGCCAGCACAGCAGGGGGTGAGTGGCCAACACCACAACCACGCCCAGCCGCGTTTGTCTCCCTAGTGGTATTGTTGTTTTATACACTGCACCAGATACTCATTAGAGGCTGAGTCAATCTAGAGGAGGCCCAGGCCCAGTTTAGTATAATCGTCACTGCTATTGGCCGTGAGCAAGAATCAAACTCGAGTCACCAGGTTTGTAGCGCACTGCGCCAACCGCTACACTACTGCTCCCCACACGCTCACACACATGCACACACACATACACGTAGTTTCGGCAACTCTGGGCATTCTATCTGGGGTGCTGGAGAATCATGTTTTACCATTCTGGTATTTGCGTTAGAGCTGAGATTTTATTCTGCGAAGCTGTGATCCAAAAATGGAGCCGTTTTTACGCAGAGTGGAGCAGTTTTGAGAAAACTGAGCACGCTTCTGAAAAATCTCCCATGGCAATATTTGAGGCCTAGCTCAATCGGCATGAATGCGCTCAACGGCATGAATGCGCGCATTCGCTCATTCTCTTCAAGCCATCAAAATGCCATTTTGCCATTTCGCCAAAACGGTCATCCAAGCAACCAAATTTGTTTAATCATTTTTAAGTCAAAATAGGTTGTCGCTTAAACAAGTATGGGTCAGACCACATAATGGTGCTCATGTCCTAGAAATTATACATTCCTATGCTCAGGGGCAAGTCCAGTCATAAGGGATCCACGGTTGAATTCTCACAAAAGTAGTACTTGTTTTATTAACCCCATTGAGTGTTGCCGTGAACGAGATTTGCACTGTTCTCTAACCACTGCCATGCAGCCGGAAGTTTATAATTACTTCTACTGCATGTATTTAAATAGGCATTACATTTTGGCAATCTTTTAATAATGTTGCTATGTCTTCAATTCGCATTGTTTATGAATATGTGCTGTCTCAGCCTCGCTGTGCGCTGCGTTGCACCACTATCCGAGTAGTTAACCTCGCATTCAATAAACCTTGAGAGCCAGGGTGAACATCTAACTCCAAACGTATTTAATCAATAGAACGAGGTAAAACTGAGGGAAAAACACAGCACAAAATACAGCATTTGTTAATACTTGCAATATAAATACAATGAATGAACACTGCAGCATCATAACATTGTCTTAGACAGCATGCATCTCAACAATAGGTCCTGCATGGACCAGGCACCTACATTAGCACTGAATAGCTATACAAGAGAATAAGCTACTGTGTTTAATAAGGTCACTTTGTGTAATCATCATACTGCAGCCTAAATGTACAGTGCTGCTGAACTGTGCATGACATACTTCTTCATCGTTGCTCTCACGATCACATTAAAGTTACATGGGCAGAATTCTGGCTCGACTTATCCAACTACAAATAACATTCACATTAATGCAAGTGACAGGCTTCGTTGTTAACTAGGCCTCATATTTATCATAACAATTGAACAGCATTATAAAGGAATTTACAGCATTATAATGGCAATCCTAACATTATAACAACATTCCCAGTATTCTCAGAATATAAACGAACTAACAGAAAATGCTTCTTAAAGTCCCGGAATGAACAGATGCACTCGTCTTCACTGAGACGCTATTTGTGCCTCCATTTTTGTACTGACACTCCTGCCTGGCCTCGTGACTTCGAGATCCTTAACTTATAACTTCCTGGTTACGTGACCAAACTCAACACCATCATATCAGGAAGTTCCTCTGTAAGCACACCCCCATATCTGCTGTAGGGCAGAACATGTGCACTACAGCAGTGGTACAGCGGTTAGCGCACTGCGCGACGAACCTCGCAATCCAAGGTGGATTCCCGTTCACGACCAATAACTGGTCCCGGGCCTGGTCGACCCCTTCTTGTGCCGTGCCGGCCTTCATAACTGCTCACTAACAGCACTTTTACTGACAGTCTGTTAAAGGCTAAACAGGGGATCTTTGTTTTTTTTCCCTGTGCATTAAAACAAGGTGAGCTCTTATGAGAACACAATCTTTATCACAGGAAATCTTCGAATATGTTACAAGGCAAAGATGTTCCAAAAAATAAATAAAACGATTTACAAACAAAACAATACTTATGCATAATAAAAAAATGCTTAGCCAAAAGCAATTATACATGGTACGAGATTAGTGCACAAAGTAATTATATTTCAAATGTCAGTAAACACAAGCATATTTAGCTCATTAACATAATATCACATGGCAAAATTGCATGAATCTTTGTCAAGGTCTGGAATTTATCCGGGCCAATGTCATTGGTGCCACCACCATCATCCTGTTCTGCTGCTTCTGTGCATGACGTTACATTTACAAAGCGCTGTTTTGCAAACGCCCAGTTTGTGAATGTAATTTTAATAAAAGAAAGAAAAATCTATATTTACTGTACATAGTAGACAGATATTTCAGGCGATGCCCCTTTCTTCAAGGCAGAGAGAGAGGGAGGATAGAGAGATTGAGTGGCTTTATGGCTGGAGATCACGCTGTGGAGCTCTGAGGAAGCTGGGACAGCTTTCTTAGAGCGTCTATGACTCAACACGTGAGCAGTTTTCTATCCTTATAAAAAAAACAACTGTCGAGTTCTCTCAGCGTCAAAGGGGAGATAAATGCATGCGGTCTCCGAGTTCCAAACGATGACAATCCCTCGGCCTAGTCGCTCTCTTGGCTTGCTTCGCTTTTGTTGTCTTTTGTGGCGACTCAGGTTACTTTCGCTAATGGGACTCGTTCCTCGTCTCTTGACTCCTCAACTGGTTCAACGGAAATCAACGGAACGAACTGCGCTCCACAGAATGCCAGAACAAATCGGCGTGTTGCATCTTACACTTTTGGGCAGTGCTGGTACAGCACAATGGGTAGCGCACAGCACTGATCATTCAGTTTCCGTTATCTCTTGCCCTGACCCATATAAATAGTGGGCGCCCAAATTAACCCTTGAACGTTGTCACTCGGAACCGCATTCATGCTTTATGAATGGATACGGAGGGACGGAACGTATTTGGGCCAATCTGGGCTGAAGCAAAATGAACACGGCTCATTGGCAGGGACTGCTAATTGGGTGCACTTTGCCTCCACACCTTCGACACCCTCGAGCTGACAAAGGCGCAACAAAAATTGTGCATTTAAATAAAAAAAATTTTTTTACAAATATATATAAGTAGGTCTGCAAATGAAAAACGAAATTAAATATTCAACGGATGCGGGCACACTCTACGGCTAATTGGTCTAGAATAGTCGCTGTAGCACCACGCACGCAATGCATGATTCATTGCAAGAAAGTAATTTTAGTTGTTTCTCCTGGGACTTGTTGGTTCGAGGGATTTATTTATTCATGCCCAGAGATCCGTGGCCCCATTGCTCCTTGTGCTGCATCTGTGAACGGGTGTCTTGAGACTCGCATTACCTGGAACCAGTGCCGGATGAA
This sequence comes from Entosphenus tridentatus, assembly GCA_014621495.2. Taxonomy (NCBI): domain Eukaryota; kingdom Metazoa; phylum Chordata; class Hyperoartia; order Petromyzontiformes; family Petromyzontidae; genus Entosphenus; species Entosphenus tridentatus. Next base: position 3,192,105 of record CM025619.2, read on the forward strand.
GCTAGTGCGGGGCCTGTAGCATATGTTATTAAGGGGCCCTAAATTAAATAAAAACATACATATTAAAAGACAATTTTTTTACTTTCATAGTAAAGTAATGGTATTTTTTCATTTGTTATACAGGCCAGATAATACGACAAATCGCTAACCTTAAACACCCAGTCGTTTGTAAAAGTTGAAGGCGGTATAATACTATAGTGATAGAGCAAGTACAGAATCACTGAACCGGAATTGATAGCTTGAAAGCATTTAGCGCGGGGCCCATGAAAGTGCGGGGCCCGTAGCTACTACATATGTAGCTACTTGGATAATCCAGCACTGCCTGGAACCTACAGGGAAGCCAGGTCAGAAAGGATTGAGGCTTAAGGAGGTCAGGTACCTCGGGGAAATAACAATCGAAGCGCACATTGCATGAGCGCAGGCCTTAATATAAGCAACATGTGAGAAAACAATTTAAGGAGCGGTCCGTGTTAAGCCGCTGAGGTCGCGACGGGTTTCTTTATTCATTCCTGTTGCTCTGTTCCCATTGCTCCGTTCCCCTGTGCCGTTGCCGTTCTGCTGTGACGTACACTGATGCCTGCTTCATTGAGGGGAGATGTTGGCGCATAAAAATAAAGATTGTCGATCGGAAAAAAACGCGATGAAAGTAGCGCTGCAAGACGCCTCTGCAGTGGAGAACGCCGGGCCGTAGGTGAGAAAAGATGGCCAGAAATGCTCTACGCGTTTCGGACAGGGGCCAAACCCAGGCTTATCTGTCCTTTTGTCAGGAGCCAGAGGGTCTCAGCTCCGGACGAAGGACAGAGAAACTCTTCCTATCTTTTCTCACCCTCCGGCCAGCGTTCGCCAAAAGCAGCGTATCCTTACACGACCCTCGGGTAGTGTGGGGGAGGAGATGGAGGGGTTAAGAGGTCAACTTCTAATACAGGCACATTCTCGGCTATAAACACAGCTAGGCCCGCTCCCAAGGCGTGGGCATATCTTCTGCTTTCGGGTGGCAGGGTGGCAGCACAGAGGTAGCCCTTGTTCCCCATGGCAAGAAGCGCCTGGGTTTGATTCCCGACTCAGGTGCCGTTCTGTATGCGGAGTTTGTATGTTCTCTCCCCCGTGTTCTGCTTCGACTTTTCTCCGGCTTCCTCCATCACCGACATGACGTTCGATTGGCCACTGCAGCCACGCCACAGACTGGCTTCTCCTTCTGGCCGATGTCGATGCAGAAGAAGCAGCAAGCTGGAATTTTACATCGAGGCGGTTGATGAGCCAGACGATTGTGGCGTGAGTGGCGGGGTGTAGGGCTGAATGATTAATCGTTTTCAAATCGAAATCGCAATTTGAAAACAATGCGATTAGCAAATCGCAAAGGCTGCGATTTTTTGCGATTTGAAAAGTCCTCTTACTTTCTTATTGGAATTGTTTTATTTTGTATTATTATAACTGTATTTATTAACTTAACAATTGTTCTATGTTTGATTGTTATATTTCAATTAAAACATTTTAATAAATACATGTTGAAAGTAATTAATATCTTTTAAGTTCTCATCCTTGCATTAGAATCTATAGAGCAGTTCATATGTTGATGGTTTCATGTGGTAATGCTCCATCACATGCTTTAAATCTATTACACAGGCAAAATTGAACTGAAGCTTGACTTTAAACATTTTAATCGAAAATCAAATCGCAATCGCAATATCTGTCAGAAAAATCGTAATTAGATATTTCCCCCAAATCGTTCAGCCCTAACGGAGTGGTGCATCAGCGTGATGATGCCTCCTCCGTTGCATTTGTTAATCGGACTGACTAATCGGCGTACTCCTTCACCGCAGCGTCAATTCAGTCGCCGGGGTTAATTTTCCCTGCAGCATGCTTAGTTCCCAATCTGTACAGTCAAACACATTGCCTTGACCTTTGCCAGGAGAAGGGCACTGACAGTGTGGTATTTATAGAGAGGGCCAATACAAATTCTTCCTCTGTTCAAATTCCGATGGTGCTCGCTGCTCCTTCATTTGTGAAAGGCTGCCCTGATATTATTGTCGCGGTTCCGCATTGGGAAAGAATGTGTGTTGCGATAAGGTTCTTCATCGTCTTGCGTGAGCAGTCTGTGCGCCCTCTGGGCAATTGGATTGAATGCAAAGATTGTGAATTGCCCCGTGCCGCCGTTTGAATGGGGCCAAGTCCGCCCCATTCAAACGGAGTTATATGTGCGCACAAAGCGTTTAAATAAAACTATTAAGTTTAATTTAACAGAAAATATATACACATTATAGAACCCCCCCCAGCTGAGATTGGCATAACTTGGTGAAAAGTCAATGTGATTTCCTGTTCAAATGAGCATTACACTAAAAACTAAACTATTTTTTTATTTTACCAGATAAGGCCCACTGAACTATGTAGCTCTTTTACGTAAGCGACCTGGCCACGAGTGATAGCTCAATGAGGTGGCTTATTACGTGGAAATGTACAACAGCCAAACACTCTAAAGAGTGTTGTACAACACTCGCTACTTCCATGTGCATATGGAATCCGAGGGTTTGCGAGACAAAACGAGTCCTGAGTGGCACTTGTGGTCGAATACTTGGGGCACAGATGAAGCATCGATTCGTGCAATTATAATTGATCCACAGACTCGCGATCATAGCATTAATCAATAAAAGATTAACCAAATGCTCTACCGATAATCGGTCTGACTATTTGACGAATCGGATGACATCCTCCTTCCCGAAGGCGGGAAACCCCATATAAGCCACGCCCAATGTTGATGACGTCATGAAGCCCCACCCATCACCTACCCCCCCCACAACAATTTTTCTGTATTTTAAGATTTCGTGACTGCAGAAATCCATACTCTTTGGCTCTTTCGGTAAAGTCGGTAAAGTCACGTGACTTTTCCGAAAGAACCAAAGAGTATGTTTCTGTAATCTAATTTAATCGAGAAATCGAACCAAATAATCTGTGGAAGGAGTCAATTATTAAAATAATGAATCGGATGACCCAGCTCCCGGCTCTAGTGCAGGGCATCAGACGCTCTGCGCTGACCCGGCCAGGGGCTGAGGCTTCAGCCACCAAGAGGCAGTGGCTGCCACGAGGTGCAAGGGACTCAGGGGTTGACAGCTCGCACTGCAGAGAGGACAGCCGACAAGCCTGGCAGCGGCGCGTGACGCAGACGCGCGTTGACGTGCGCGACTGTAAAAGTACAAACTTCAAGAAAGTTCTTCTTGGTTCTTTCGGTAAAGCCACGTAGAAGGGAAATAATAAAATAATAAAAAGAAAACAATGAAATACAATTATTCTTTTATTATTTCCCTTCTACGTGACTTTACCGAAAAAACCAAGAAGATGAATCACTGCAGTCACGAAAGCTTTACATCGAAATTCAGGAAAGTTGTCGTTTTTCTCTTTTCCATGCCACCGTGGGGTTGTTTTTTGTCTCTGCATTCGGGCGACCGCTCCCGGCCGAATGGCCCCAAGCGGTTAAAGCGATTGGCTCACACGTCAAAAGGTTGCGAGTTTAAATCCTGGTAGGGGGTTGACATATCCCATCATCATCGTGGTCGTCCTGCTGTATTTTTTTGTTAAATGTATTTATTTAATTCACATTAAACATTTACTTACCCAGGAAAATCTCACCCAGGTCTCAAGAACGAACTTAACCATTTTTTTTCATTTTACCAGGTAAGGCCCACTGATCGATGCAGCTCTTTTTCAGAAGCGACCTGCCCATAAATAATAGCTCAACGAAGCGGCTTATCACGCGGACATGTATAGCAGCCAAATGCTATAAATGCACGTTTACAAATGTGGAAGGGAAACCCGGAGGACCCGGAGAAAAAGTTCACGTGACCATGGGATGAACATACAACCTCCAAATTAACAGCAGTCGTCCTGGTGGGGCATCAAACTGGCAACGTCCTGGAATACGAGGCGAAGGAGACATCGTCTCACCACGGCGGCGCCCCAACTCTCAATCTAGGAGAGCCCTGATAACACTGGTCAACACACTTTTTCTGGCATAAGGTATTCCAACGGTTTTAAGGTAATTTTGGGGTGCTGATTCCAAATCTGGCATCAGTTTTGTCTATCACATCAGGTTTTTGAGATATCAAATATTGCATTTTCAATAAAAACTGCAGAAGAAAAATATAAAATGAATGTGGATATCTACATAAAATAATATTATAAACACACTATCCTAAAAACACAGCACCATATTTTAACACTAAAGCAGTCACTGACTCACAACAACTTGCAATCATAAGTGACAGAGTTAATTTCGGGTAAAATCAATGAAAATGGGGTATGCCGATAGCATAAAAATTATGTGATAGAACAAATCTGAGATCAGATTTGGAATCAGCACCCTGAAATTAGTCTAAAACAGCTGCAAAATTCCAGGCCAGAAAAAAAAGATTTTTTTGTTGACCAGTGTAAGTTTCACAACAGGGGGCGCTATTGCTGCGATCTACAGTTGAGTAATTTTGAAGAGGTCATTAAAAAAGAAAATGGTAATTCGGGACCGTGATGCCGACACAAACGGCCTACCGATGAGTGCCATTTTGTGGGAAGTAAACAGTGGTTGGTAGACATTGAAGAGCGTACTGAACCACACACATGAGAAGGAGACATCACAGCGATACACTCCGATGCCCCTGACGAGGCTGTCTGGCTGGACCACCTGAATGTGAAATTGCAGCCGTTGCTCTGCATCTCCATCGGCCGTACGATGGAAGAAAGTGGTGGATAGTGATAGCTTTTTACCCTTTCAACTGGTACAAAAATTGACACCTTTATACAAGGCATCATGTTTGCAATAACCGCAACACAAGCAGTCAAAATGCAAACAGAAAGAAACAACTCTGATGATGATAATGATATTCACTGTCCTTGAAGTTGATTGGTCCACACCCGAGACAGCTTTTCTTAGAGCCTAGTCTCCATTGGTGTTGGACCAGATGACGCCAAAAGGCGTACAACTCAAAGAATGCTTACCCCGAGCTCTCAATACACTGATAGTGCGCTGTCTGATGTCCACTGCTGATCCCGTGTTACAAACCCAGACGAGCAATGCCCCGTGGTTGCTTGAGCAGAGGTATATTCACTTTGACTTGGATTAGTTACTACTAAAAACCCAGAGAGTTGAGGGGCTGTGCCCAATTTAAACATTCCATTCTTACAATTTGAACAAAGCCGCATAAAGAGTGTCTATAGGTTTGACCTGAAATGCACGCAGGTCTGCCCTATGTTACCATATAACACATTAGTTGGAGTTTGCATGTTCCCTCCGTGGTCGCATGGATTTTTCTCCGGGTCCTCCGGTTTTTCCCTCCAAATTTAGAAACGTGCGTTTTGAGTGTTTGGCTGCTAGACATTTCCACGTGATAAGCCACGTCCGTTGAGCAAGGTCGCTTCTGAAAAAGAGCTACATAGCTCAGTGGGCCTTGTTACCTGGTATAATACCAAATAGTTTCGTTGATAGTTTCAGAATTGCAAGTGTTACACCTGCCTCTACGCCTTTACTTCTACCTGCAGGCGCTGGTTTAATCTGGCAGAGGCATCGGCTTGCCCTTCCCTTTTCGCCCCGTCCATCCTTCTCAAATGCCCCCCTCCCACCCAACGAAGAAGTTCGTGCGCATGCGACGGGGGAGACGGGAGCGCTGTGCAGCACTCACGTCTGGGTTGCCCCCATGAGCACGAGCGGTGGACTTTCTCCGGGTGCTCCGGCTTCCTCGCAGACGAAACAAAGCAACGTCGGCCGGCCCTGCCTTTCAGACAGGGGCGGTTTCTTCATTAGGGCGATTGAGCGACGCACCACCAAAGTGTGAAAGGGACTTTTTCAATCACATTCACAATCTCATTCAACCACAGAGTTACGCTAGCCGTTACTGTGCCTCTGGATATAGTCCAATCAGCATCATGTCACGTTCTGTGGAGTACCGCCTCTTTTTGGGCGATTTCACTCTGGCTGAGAATCGCCCAGAGTGTTCCCATAGACTTACATTCAAAGATGTTTTTTTTCGACCGGCAGGCGCTACAATGCATTCTCTATGGCTTCCGGGAGGGCTCGCACTAACGTGCTTACGTCATCATACGTAAGCACGTTTCAGTCAACAATATTATTTGTCGCCACCTAGTGGAATTTCGATTTAAAGCTTTCGTGACTGCAGGGATTCATCTTCTTGGTTCTTTCGGTAAAGTCACGTAGAAGGGAAGTAATAAAAGAATACAAATAAAACATAATAAAATAATTCTCACGACGTTTCGGCCACAACGCAAGCAGCCCCCCTTCCAACCCAGCTTATATATATGCTCCAAGCACGTGTGCTGTTTCATTCAGACGCTGTCGCCTCGACAGACCTGGTTTCACCTGAGGACGGCTGCTTGCGTTGTGGCCGAAACGTCGTGAGA
>CM025619.2:3212304-3240884 GCA_014621495.2 Entosphenus tridentatus
TTTTATTACTTCCCTTCTACGTGACTTTACCGAAAGAACCAAGAAGAAGGAGAAAGTGGTTTGGAATAGCTTTGTCGCAGTGGTTCGTGGCTTGCTGGGCAATCACAAGGTCGAAAACTATGTGGAGCTGGTTGAGACTCTGGTGAAGAACTACGGCACAATGGGCTGTTGGATGTCCCTAAAAGTCCATATACTTGATGCTCATCTTGATAAATTCAAAGAGAACATGGGAGCATACTCGGAGGAGCAAGGCGTGCACTTCCACCAGGATATACTGGACTTTGAACACCGCTACCAAGAACAGTATGACGAGAACATGATGGGAGACTACATTTGGGGTCTAATTGGTGAAAGTGATTTACAGTATAATCGTAAATCTCGAAAAACTGCTAACTTCTAAATCTTTTGTAATAATTGTTGTATTACTTTAGTATAAATAAATGTTAATTTTGATTCATGTGTTGTTTTCTCCCGTCTTATTGAAAATTGGTAAATTTCTAAAAATGACTGTCCTAGTCACAAAAGCAAAGTTTGTGCGGAATAATCGCCATTTTCTATACTTCTTAGGCATAAGCAATTACGACATAACACTTACTACCCAGTAACAAAAATTGTGTTATATAGTGGAATCAATATTTGTTTAGAGTATTTGGTTGCTGCTATGCATTTCCACTTGATAAGCCACTTCGGTCGCTTCTGAAGAAGAGATATGTAGCTCAGTGGGCCTTACCTGGTAACATTAAAATAGTTTTATCGTTTATTTTAGTTTTGTAATGACAGTGGCGGTGAATTGTATGCAATCTGACATGACATTGTATATTCATTGTGCCCGAGTGTCATTGCTCCATCCCCTCTTTAGTCAGCCTGTCTGCCTACCTTAAACACCAACTCATCGCGGCTTTCGTTCCGCAAGATGATAACCCTTCCAATGACAATACCCGTCAACTTGTGCTCCATTTTTTTCTCAAATTTTCTATTAAAAAGTGATTCCGATGGACGCTGCTTTTAGAATTCGCGGGGACAAAATACGATAACGGGAAATGAATTCAACCGACACCAGCTGAAAAGATGTCACGGTGATGCTATGAGAAATCCCACAATGCACCGCTGCCTACTAATCCTCGGTGTTTAGAGGATGTCCTTGAAGTGACATTCAGAAGTGCAACCTTTCATGCAGGACTTTTGCAAAGTTAACACATCGCATAATTATTTTCTCTGCAACAGTCTTCCCGCTGAATTCCGCCAAAAATAAAACCTGTTCGTGAGGATAACACCGTTGTGGCTTAAATCCACGTACATATGGGCTGTGTTTTTGCGTTTACTACTATTACTGCCATAATCATCGGCAATATAGAGAATTGTAGGAAATCAGGAAAACATAATTAGAAAGCTGAATCAAAATAATAATACAAAAAAATCTCTCGAATCAGTCGATGTCACACGGCATTACATTTCTCATTACGAGCTAAATGCCCGGGTGCAGCTCTACGAGCAGTGTGAGCCCCTGCCAGAGCTCACCCCGTGATCGTGGTTGCCTGCAATTTCATTTAACTCACGAGCCCATTTGTCAGTGCTTTAATGAACACGAGCGGGTGTCGTCAAAGCCATTAATGCCATCTCGAATGGCGAGCGCGCCCGTTGCGATTTGTCCACGCCGGCTTCTCCTAATGACCGTGTGCGCGTACGCTCACCCCCTTCGCCCCCCGTGCGTTGTGTTGCCTTTCATTGCACTGCGTTCGCAATGGGTGGTCAGAAAGATTTGAGGAGGTGCAGGCGCGAGGTGGACCGTTCCATCGCAGGATCTCACTTGAGTGGTGGTGGTGGTGGCAGTGGCTGCGGCTTGGGGAGGGCCTTCATCAAGCAGTGAATCGAACATGGTCAATGATGAAGATGTAAAAGCAGTAGGGGGTTTTTACTAAGTCAAGTCAAAGGGCATTTTTGCCTCACTCAAACAAATATTGAGTTTATACATCTCCTTTTGCGGGCATGAGAAACAACCTAGCTTAATTGTTGTTGTCGTCCACAGAGAGCTGATAGGCTGACTAATCCCTTTGAGCTGGTAAGGAAGACCCGGGATGTAGAAAAACATGTGCTGTGGGTCAAACTCAGGGGTTGATTCTCCGAGTAATCGGTCTGCCTTCTAAAGGAAAAAGAGAACTCTCTGTAAGGACTTTTTTCTTCTTCTTGGAAGTCACGAGTCAATCAGGCTGGTGATGTAATAAATATCAATTACAGCTGCTTTGCTCTCCACCAAATTAAAGTTGCATTTGGTAATATATTCCTGTATAAATAAACCTAACTCATGGGCCCTTAATTACATTCCTGTTTTCTGAGCTATTTTTAATGAATTGCGCCCATAAATATACTGTGCCGTTAGGCAATGTACTACATTTCCTACATATGAATAATTTTTTTGCATCAATTTATTTCCCATTAACGTTAAAATAGTTTTATAGTTCGATGATACCCTATGGCTTTGTGTGAGGTGGATGCCACTCATGGGTTAATCCTGACTCTGGTGCGTGCATCATGGAGAGCCAGCATTTCCATCTCCCACAGGTTTTCAAAATTCCCCCTAGCGTGTGGTCTAATAAAGGTAACTTAAGCTGGGCCATTACATTCATGTACCCACAATGCATCTGTCGGCCGCACGTGGTGCAGGCGAATGAATACATTTACCCATCGCCGGATACTCAATGGTTGGCTAATTGGGGGGGGGGTGGAGTCTAAGATTACAGTATCTTTGGATGGCAGTCATCTCAATTGGTAAAATGTCTCTTATTAGTATTAAACAACGATAAGCATTTTCTTTCACGTTTGTATTTTTTTGCAGTAGACAGCGTGGCTTGGCCAATGTGGTATGACAGGGTTTCTCAACAGACGGCCCGTGGGTCCGATTTAGGACCACTGGAGTCTAGGAGTTGTACACCCCTAGCTGCCAGTGCTATTCAGTGGCCTAAAATAAAATGTTTCGCTCCGGTTGATCGCTGCAAAGTATGACCTATGTTTTGATTTAGTGTGCTGATCTTAAAGGTGCATTGAAAATTTATAATACTCCGATTGATGCTCCTGCTGTTGTGGAGTGACTCATGCAGCCAGTTATGGCTGTAGGGTTTGGGTAGTACATGTTGTTTGTCGTTTATTGTGAAAATTCCGTCACAGTTCCTATGATCACTGTTTTATTGCTTTATTTTGGTGATTACGAAAAGTTTACTGGTTTGGCCATGTTAGTGTGTTGTAGTACGGAGTAAGACTGATGGCCTTAATCTAAGTTGTCTTATGGTTGTTGTTGTTGTTTGACTTACATCCCACTGGGATTTTTGCACCCAGCGTTGGTGTACGGTGTTTTTTCTGCAATATTATTCCGCCTTTTCTTGGATTTTCTGTTTGCACTTAGTCACATATTCACTTTAAGATGTTTTCTTGTTCATGTTTTTTGTTTATTGCGGTTGCACCCGATTCAAGAACTGAATGGCTCACAGGGCTATACCTAATAAATGAACTTGAACTTAAACTTCCGAGCTCAAGCCCGCCAAGAGATGCAACTCACGGAGACTTTGGTTCGAGTGCATTCGCTGGGTGAATCGTTAACATTGCAGGAGCTGCAGAGATGGAAGCGGCTTTGGGAGGCATTTGTCCAGCGGTGGATTGTTCATGGCTGATGACGAAGATGATGACGACGATGATGAGGAGACTTAAATAGATTCCACTGGTGAGATGAAAGTGAGATAAACAAGAGAGATGAGAGACCTGGGGATGAGAAGCATACAATAGGGGGCCCATATTGTCACATGGTCCACCAGCACAAACTAAGTTTACTTTTTGACCTGCCAGATAATATCGTTGAAGAACCCTCTTCTACAGCATTACCAGTCAATTGTTGCTATGAGACACATCAAATCCTAGCAAAATGGCTCAGCGGAAATGATAACATTTTGGCTATTCAGTTGACAATTCGAAGCATATCTCATTCGTGTGATGGTGTCGTGACTTGAATTCAAGGTGTGGTGGCAGTTTTGTGCACTGCAATGGCGTGTATGTATTACAGTGTGCTGGAAACACGAATGCTAAAGAATATCCCAAGCACGACCTTCATTATAAAATATTTGCACTCTTCTAAATAAATATAATCAGCAATTAAATTGAGATATACAAAAATACATGAACAACCATGTTCGCTTGTTCAGGCAGAGAACCCTGCTCTTGATCTTTGAGGCCTCCATTATTGAATCTAAACTAAACGAAACGTGTTTTTTATTTTACCAGGTAAGCCCCACTGGGCTATGTAGCTCTTTTTAAGAAGCGACCTGGACATAAATGATAGCTCATCGAAGTGGATTGCCATGTGGAAATGTATTGTAGCAGCCAAAACACACCAAACGCAAATTCCTACATGTGTAGGGAATAACTGGAGAACCCCTGGTAAGATCTATGCAACCACAAGGAGAAGGAGACATGCAAACTCCACATATACAACAGGTGTCAGGGTCTGGATCGAACCCACGACCTCCTTCATACCACGCGATGTAGCTAAGCAATACTTATTTGTTGATAAACATGTAAAAGTGCTGTCCCGCAATTTCTTTCTCATGCCACTGCTGGCGGAAGGGCCTCCACTAGAGGGAGCTCAAGGAAATCACTCCAGACTATAGGGTATTTGGCCTACTCTTCCACGCTGGACACAGATCTTGGAAGAGGTGGTAGTTACCACACTTTACTCTACCATGACAGGCAACCAGCCAATTGCTAAACCTGCCCCGACTGGACATCTGTGGAAAAAGAGCTTCATAGCTCATCGGATTTTTCCAGTCTAGATAACGATTCTGATAAAGATTCTGTCAAGCTACGGTGTGTCCATTGTCTTTATCAAAGCCACCGTCGTCGGTGACCAGATGTTAACTACCTCGCCATGGTATACAGGAGGTTGTGGGTTCGACCCTGATCCCTGTTGTGTGGATTTTTCTCCAGGTCCTCCGTTTTTTCACTCTGCATTTTTCACTCTGCATTTCGAAACATGCGTTTCATTTGTGGAAACCCACCGCCATCGCGGTCGCAGCCCATCACTTACATTAACATCAGCTGCCCCACCCATGCTGCTGACACTTGGGTTTTGCCCATTTTAAACCTTTACAAACAGTTTGCCTTCAGAAGTTAACCCCCTTTTCCTGATGACGACCGCTTGTGTTGCGAACGAAACGTCGTAGTTTTTTGTTTTTTTCTTTGAACTTATCTACGTGACTTTACCGAAAGACCCAAAGAATATGAGTTTAGAGTATTTGGCTGCTATAAATTTCCACTTGAGCCACCTCGTTGAGTTATCATTTGTGGCCAGGTCGCTTCTGAAAAAGAGCGATTTAGCTCAGTGGGCCTGACCTGGTAGACTAGAAACAGTCGTTTAGTTTGAGTCCACAGGAAACCCGCTTCATAATTTACCTTCAGCAATTCCCGTAGCCCATTGACAGGAGACTTTAAGATACCTGCACCATGGCTTCAACTGCCGCGCCCAGAGATGGTATCGAACCAGTTGACCTCCAGATTGCAGGCCCAGCGTGATGCTGACCTTGATGCCACCGCAGCAGCTCCCCACATCCGAAGGGATTCAATTAAATGTTTTCTTTGTTATCGTTCGCTCGGTGTTATTATAACAACAAAAATACTAATCAGGTTTTCTCCAATAATGGTCGCCTGAACAATCCGCGGGCCCGGTGTGGTTTTTGTTGACGAAGGTTTCGCCGTTATTGGCTCTGGCTCTATGTTTTTGCGTCCGCGTTTTTTTTTTAAAGCGACCCTCCCGGTTGAGGCCCTGTTGACGAACGCGACGTGTCAGCTCACTGAGGTGCCACCTGCCTTGATCCCTTGGGGGGGGGGTTTGCCCCCCCCCCCAAGGCACAAAAGCGACGATGAAAAGGGGTGGGGGGGGAGTTGTGTGGTGCGCGGGGTGAATGTCATCTCTTCAATATATTTTCACGTGCATGCCGGTTTGATGTCTCGGAACGTTTCGCCGGAACCGGCGCAAATAAACCCCCCCCCCCGCGCTCGATATTTCACGGCGAACGCCGCTTTGCCATGACGGGGGCTGTGGTGCGCGCGGCGAGCGGACAAATAATCCCAAACTGCAGCTCGTGTTGGCCCAGTCCTGGGGAATGCCCCTGTGCTATAGGCGTTGATTTTGTTCATATAATTCTAGATTTGAAGCTTTCGTGACTGCAAGGATTCATATTTGTAGTTCTTTCGGTAAAGTCACGTAGGTAAAAAATGAAATAAAAATTAATAAAATAAAAATCACGACGTTTCGGAGGCAACACAAGTCTCTGTCATCAGGTGGGACAGTCACAGCCAGATTTGCTGCATCAAGATTGTTCATATATGTACAAGCAACATTTCGCATGATTTTTTGTTGATCTCAAATGCTCCACAGCTTAGTTGTGTACAAGACAGCGGTTTGGTTGGTTTGCGTCGAAAAATGTATGTTTGATTTATTTCGCACCGTACCTAGCCAGTCGTGCTAATCAAAGGTGCGGGACAATGCCCCATAGTTTAGAGGGAGTGCTATTGCCAGTAACGTCCGGCAAACTCAGCAGTGTTTGTTGAATAAGCCGGACTTGTGCTGATGCGACCCAGCAGGTCAAAACCGATCAAGAGTTTTCTTTTTTAAACAAATGCTGCTTGATATTGGGTAAAACATTTGTTTTAATTGTATTGGAGACAAATTATGGAGTTGCCCCGATCACATTTTTGTAACAATGGAATATTTTGTGCTTGTTTACAAGGTCCATATTTTCTATCAGTTTCAACAGTACATGTATGTACATGGATGGTCAATATTGGTTCCGGCCAGTAGGTGGCTGGGCGGGGTTCTTGAGTAATCATTGGATGCACAAGAGTCACATGGCGAATAACGGGCAGGCTTTCAGTGTAAGTTCTATATTTTTGCATTTTACACGGATTTCAAAATGCATGTGGTGCCATCGATCTGGAGCGCTTCATATCCTCATTTCAAGTGTGCAACATTTTGCTTTTGAAGGTATCGGGCTTACAACGACCAGAATAATGGTCAGTTCCTTCTCAGTGCCATAAGCCATCCGCGTGTAGTGGAAGGGGGGGCCCCATAAAATTCTTGGCACTATGGCCCATGCCAACCACGCCCTTTGTGATTGTGCCGACCTCGGCATTGTGGTCAGAGTGAACGTCAGCAGGAGGTGAGGCAGCCGCAGGAGCCACTGCTGTTCCGATGCACGATGTGAGCTTGCCTTGCGGAGGCGTGAGGACGGTGGGGCAAATTGGACATGGCAGGGTTCTGCAGACTGCGAGACTTTGTCGTCTGCATCTTTGGAATCTTTGCTAAGTAAATGTGCGTACATGTACAGCACCTCCGACTAGCCCAGGTTTGGCTACGTACGGTGCGAAATAAGTTCACCATACATACATTTTGTCACTCCACTGCTGGATGAGGGCCTTTCCTACGCCGCGTGGGCTGTGGGGGATATTTGACCATACTTCACCACGCCGGTCAGTGCAAGTCAATGAGGGTGGGGAGCATAGACGTTGGAGCAGAGTGCAGTGCGAGAACGGATATTGCCGCAATTCGCTAGAGATGGGTCAACAAACGAGAGGTGTGCATTGTTTGTACAAATAAAGAGCTTTCTGCATATACAATGGACACCTGGGGTATGTGTGTTGTTATCTCTTTGTGTTTCAGGCGTGCGTTTGTCTATCCCTTTGCCATGTGTTTCCTCGTCCTTTACGAGATGCGAATTGCATTCCCCTCTGCCGAGAAGCGTAGCCTCACAGCAGACGACAACGCCCATCCAACCACTGGCCAGACCTAAACCTGCTTAGCTTCCGAGATCTGATGAGATTAGGTGGATTCTGGAGTGATTATATCATAGGCAAACACATGCAGAGCGTGTTATTATATATTATATTTACATATTTAGAGCTGTGGATTAATGAGATGATGCATCATCGAAGAGGAAGTTGCTGCAGAGAAAGCACTGCCCTCAATTCAGTGAGGAAACTTAGCCTGGGCTCAAGCATCGACTGCCCAAGCACTGGTTCGAGTAGTGGTAGTCACCCAAACCACGAGTTACAATCGAAGTGAAAAACTGTATGATTTATCAATTGACAAGTCAATGTGTCCACCTGCTCAACACCAAACGGGGGCCATTCTTATCTCCATTAGCTGCACCGAACCAGTGGTGGAAGCTGCACATCCCAGTGAAAGGGAGCAATCACTGTTTTTAGCGATGGGAGGAAACTGCAGAATCCGGAGGAAACCTACGTAAGCAGCATGAACCATCACGCGAATTCCGGTCATGCTTGCGGCGGCTTTTGGCTGGCCATCCGACAAAGGCGGTCGCCGCATCGCGCGTCGGTTTCAGATGCGCTGCTGAGGCCGTCTGGAACGCTCTTCCTCCCGATATTAGGAAGCCCTTGGAGCTAAGCACTTTTACATCTACATTGGAACTCATTTCTAAATGCTGCTTTTTTGTGTGTTTAGTTTGTTGTACTGCCTTCGCACTTTACGATGAGCACGGATGGCTCCGTACGGTGCGAAAAAAGTTCAGCATACATACAACAGGGTGAGTTAATGCAAACCCCACACAGGAGGACACCCGAGTAGAGAATCAAACCCGGGAGCCTTTTTGCTGTGAGGCGCGAGCGGTACCGCTCGGCCGCCCGACGTTTCGCTCCACGTGCGGGGGGAGCTTCTCTATGACGTGCCTGAAGAAGGTCCAAACACGTGGAGCGAAACGTCAGACATCGTGCTGAACGACAACGCGGTCGAGCATGAAGGTGCATCGGACAGCTACGGGTACACTTTGACATGTGACTTTCGAACAAATGACGGAGTTTGGTCGTGATAATGATTGAACAAAAAAATACTGCACCTTTATATGCGATTAAAACACAAAACGGCTTTTTGTGTTTAGTTTGTTATCCTTCTCCCCCGAACCTCCGATTGCCACGGTTGTCTACGTACGGTGCGAAAGAAGTTCAATATACATACACATATATGTTGGCCTCAGAGGAAACTCAAGCTTTTTGTTTTAATTTGCGGTGAGCAGTTGTTTGGAGCGAGGCGCTCTGCGCACACTCGCGCAGGACAATCCGACCGAGAAGCGAGCGGCCTGCCGATCCTCGCCCAGTCAAGAGATCACTTGCGAAACACCCAGAGAGACGGGATGCAATTTGACCGTCAATTTGAGAACGAAAACAGCGGCTCTGGCATTCGCCGCCGCGGTGGCCGCTCGTGGCAGTGAGCGATCGGTAAACCGTGTAATTTAGCGGAAATTGCACATTTCACATTACGGTTGACAACGTTGTTTTTTTTTTCCCTCGGGCTAATGGCTTAATTTCATGCAATTTGGAGCAGGAGACATTGATTTTATTTAATATTGTAGGTTATTTAGATGATAAATTATTTTATGAAGACACTTTACGATAATCTGCCACGTATAATTATGGCATTCGCGATGGTATTCTGTCATTTAATTTCCTCAGATTTGATTTATCACTCGTACAATCTGTACAATTCAATAACCTGCGACGATTTGTATGCAATTTGGAGTTGTTTGCTGTATTGTGTGCGAACACTTTACCCCTGTGTGTGTGTGGGAGTTGTGTGGGGAGCAGTCACATAACGGTTAGAGTCCTGCCCTATGAACCTAGGAACCCGAGTTCGATTCCTGCTCACGACGAACACCAGTGACGATTATCAGAACCGATCCTGGTCCTGCCCTAGGTTGACACAGCTTCAAATGAGTATCCGGTGTGGTATGTTAACATCGTCACTGGGGAGACAAAGGCGGCCGGGCGTGGTGCTGGCTACCCACCCCTTCGTGTGCCTTCTGACCTTCATAGCAGTTCTAGATTTGCACCCAATTTACACAACAAAGGCTCATTCCTAACAGCGTGCTTCAGCCGCACCGAACCTCACAAAAATAACACGTTCCTTCGGAGTGGGCAGGTAGGAACTTGGTTGGACAGCGCATTCGTGCACAACAGACAAATAATCCCTAGTAGGCAGTGTGGAAGCTGTTGTTCCTACCTGTATTAGTGTAGTGTTTCGTGTCGTGTATAGTGTCGTGTATAGGTTAAACGTTTGAGTTTTATAAGGGCACCACGGGGTGATCAGCCCCACCCCCCACCCCCACCCTTCCCCACCCTCCCCTCTCCACCCAGCCCCACCCCTCTCACCCCCAACTGAATTACCTTAAGGCTGGGAATGTTGAAAGAAACACGAGGCAAAAAGATCCGCTTTTTTCTTTTCAAGGCTTCCATTTTATGAATGGAGCCACCCTCCCCCAGTTCCATTTTGTGAATTAAACATCGCCCGTCTCCTCATTGGCCCGAGTCACAGCAGTGCCCCCCCCCCCCACCACTAACCCCCCCCTCTACCAACCTCAACCCACCGCTCCCATTGGTCGGCGCCCCCGAGCCAATGGGAGGGCTCTGGTGGGGCGGGGCCATGCACGACAGACAGACAAATAATCCCTGGTGGGCAGTGTGGAACTGTTGTTCCTACCTGTAATATTCAGGACCTACCTTGGCTCCTCCCACCGTCAACCAGTATATATAAAAATACGGGTTTCTTGGAATTTCTCTCACTTGATACAGCTATCGTGCTGTGACTGTTCCACCTGAAGACGGAAGCTTGTGCTGCCTCCGAAACGTCGTGATTTTTGTTTAATTTTACTTTTATTATTTTAATTTTTTTACCTACGTGACTTTACCGAAAAAACCTAAGAATACTTCATAGCAGTGACGTGCGGTGAGGTCAATGGCTGAGGAGGCACCGGCTAGTGTCAGAGCCAGATTCACACACTGAGGGGGCGTGTCCTGACTGAGGGGGGCGTGTTAGACACGTCCCCCTCAGTGAGGCAGATGTGATAGCTGCCTCCCCTGGTGCTTTTTCATTGCAGTTTCATGACGAGACCAGCGAGCCTAAATATATTTATACACATGCGTGAAATAAGTTACCTGGAGTATGGAAGGCGAGGACATGAAATGAAGGGGTCTACAAACATGACATTGGTGACATACTGAGATAGTAACAGGCACGCGCTTATTGCCCGCGCTCCATCCAGTTACTGAGGGATTGCGCAATCAGAGGGGAGGCTGAGCTCATCACTGCCTCACCTCTCGTCTCTTCCTTTATTTGTAGCGGAGCTCCGCAAAGTTGGCGATTTTTAATATAAAAATGATTGGAATCGTACAGAAATGACATTTATAACATAGATAAGTGGGACAATCTTAATATTTATTTGATTTGATTATCATTTTGACTTTTTGTAACAGCTATTTTCATTGGAGCATGACAGCTGAGGCTCTGCCTCCCCTGCCTCCCCTGACCGCACGTGCCTGCTTCATAGGTGCGCGCTAACAGCACTTGCCCCGACAGGCTGTTACAGGCTACACGGGGCATAATTCGTCTTTGTTTTGCACATGAGCGCACATCTCACACTGTCGGGAATTGTTGTTGCAGTGCTGAGAACGCCACGGAGATGCCCGCTGTTGCATTGAAATACAGAGGCGATCGCCAGGAAATTTATCCCGATTTCTAAACGAGTCGATGGCGCGAGTTCGATGTCACAAACTTTACTTCTCTGTAGCAGGGCGGCTGGAAAGAGAAAACAGTTCGCGTAAGAAGTCAACGTTTGAAATACAATTCAGAAGCGATTTTTTTTGCGACGCCGTTTGTCCAACAATGTGTTGTTGTGTGTCCCCCATCCCTCCCTGCACGGCCACGTACGAGATGGAGCGACACGCGAGACGTGCGCGTTGCATGTGTAGTGTCGTTGACGATGGCACTGTAGTGTAGCGACAGTAGCGTGTGAGTGGGAGAGGAACACGTGATGTGGGTCCTGAACTCTCGCGAAGGATCTGGAAAGGGGGCGTGGTCAAGGGCAGGGCCTGGCCACACCGCAGGTATAAAAGCCGAGCCCCGGGGGGGCTGGGGGAGGGGGTAGCCAGGGTTGGTCCTGGCTGGGAATAAACCTTCGTGGTCGTGGTCTTCGATCTCCGGGCGTCGCACACGTGGACCAGACAGCGTGTTGGCTGTCCTTGTCCGATTGAGTAGTTGTACCATCCAGAGTGTGAATAGCCATCTCCGCCAAGTGTATATAGTTAAGTATAGGAACGGTGGGTTACCACCCTATGTCGTTATCCCGTGAGTGTTAAGAGTTTATGCGATGTTAATTTAAACGTGTTGCCTCCAAGTTCTAGTGTGCGCCTCGATTGAACCCATTACATGTGTACAAAGAAAGAGCTTTCTGTATATTTAATGGACACCTGTGTGCCTCAACGTCGACGATGGGAAGACGGAGACGGACGTGCGCGGTTCTGCTGGCCACACCACCCACCCTCTTCGTCGTCATTCAAGCCCCTAACAGGGGCAGCCCACCAACAGCCTACATATTTATATTTACGCGATCTAACCCCAAAAAAAACCTCTTATGGAAGCCTGTATGGCTACACGGGGTCATTGTATGAAATACAAAAACCTTGACGTAAATGTACCCTTCGGAGCCTTTTTCACTTTGTCTTCATTAATCTGTTGAATCCTCATTTATTATTATTATTTCTACACCGCTGTTCCCACAGGTCGTATAACTAACTGGCTGGCGAGCGATGCGTTACATTGTACATCCCCACGTGCCCTCATCTGATTTGCAATAAAACAGTTAATTCATCCTTTCAGTCATTTGCTTCCTGTCCCTCCTGCCTGCCCAGGATTCTGCATGCAACTCCATATAAATGAAGTGCTTAACCCGTCCGATTCATTGCTTCTGGCAGGTTACGTAATTACCTGCCAGATCTGAGCGTTCCTATTTATGCATTTTTATCTACAGCCCGGTGTACGGATCTTTAAGCATTGGCCGTGTCGTTTTATAAGAACGTCTTTACAACCCCAGGTTTCCTGCACTAGAACATTCTTTTCGAGATTGTGGTGAAATTAATCATCTAGAATACTGCGTTATATGCAGTGGGGTAACAGCGATCACAATGTGAACTTACGATCTGGAGGTCGCCCGTCCAATTCGATCTCCCGCCGATGGACCAAGTTTCTTAAATCCTCCCCGCCGCAACCTCAGCTCACCCAGGCAGTGGCTCGGCAAGGTCGCGTGTGGTGGAGTAAAATGTGGGTCGCTTCCACCTCGTCCAAGGCGTCTGTGCTGCATGGAAGAGTAGGCCTATGAAATACCCTTCATAGCGGGGCCCTCTAGGGTTCCGTCTGGCGGAGGCCATTTTGCTGAACAATTACAGCACTATAATTGGGCCTCTTCAATCTGAATAACGGATTAATTGTAGGCTCTGGGTGGGTGTCAGAGGGCGTTCGCACTCGGAGGCTGTCAGCAGCTCTCAAATCCTCTGGGTGGCCGCGAGTTCGAATCCACCTCGGGCGTAGAATCCAGCGTTGGGGCAACAGATCTGCTGTGGGCGCTTGGCGGCACAGTCTTTGTAGCTTTTGCCTAAGACGAGTACGGCACAGTACACTATTGCGTTTGCTTATGTTTAGTTATTGCGGCACTGTCCATGTATTTCCACTATATTTCCCCGTATCTTTAATCGCATTTTTTTTCCGGTCGTTTCTCTGTTTTAAGTAATTTTCTCAAGAGCTTAATGCGTCCTTTCTCTGTTAAAATACTTCTCTGACTTTTACCCTGTTGCCTATTGATTCTCTCATTCATCCTCGACAGACTCGAGTGGAGGAGACATCTGCAGGCGATACGAAGCAGAGAATAATCCCCAAGGAGGTTTGATGCTTTGGCAAATGTTTTCTTCGTAGATTTGCAAGTGCACAAATATATCAGAGCGGCTGGCAAAAAAAGGGCGCTGAGACCACAACCTCCCAAAAATATATACGAACCCGATGTGAAAATTATTTGAAGTCAGTTGTCGAGGTTCGTGCTACCTTTGGAGGCGCAAGACACGCCACGAAGAGCCATGCATCGACGGGGTGGGGGGGGAATGAATTCGTACAACCGAGTGAAGCACACATTTCAAAGTGTGTGTTTTGATGAGCGATGAAATTCACGAGACAAATAACACGTTGCTGGGGCGCTCTGCGGTCGCGTTCGAACAATCCAAGCGTTCTCATGAAACCCATTTGATGTGTCCCATGCACCATAAAATATGCCTTTCTACTTAATATTTTTTTTTATTCCAACACCATTTGTTTAAATCTTTAGGTCAATGTTTGTTTTCCTTTGGCCTCTTATTTTATTTTCAATTGTTGGAATTTACCCCCCCCCCCCCTTATCTCAACATTATCTTTTATTCACAACTTGTCAGAAAGTCAGGATACCTGACACAGTTGTGAATGGCGTGCAGAGCATTCGCCGATTCAGCAATAAAGCAGCGGCAAACCACTGCCATTTGATAATCATTCTAACATTGTTATATAACACTTGTTTACTCAAGCAAGCCTCACTCAGCATCAATAATTGTTTTTTGGGGGGTCTTGCCAAGTGTTTTGCAGTAGGGGACGTGGGTTGCGATACGTAAACTCAATCGAGTCAGTTGCAGTGTAATTATATGTATTCAGCTTTGCGATGTTAGTTATTGTGTATATATTTTCTTTTGGGAGGTAACCAGTGCACCCGGACCAAATCCACACGGAACAGGGTGCGGGGAACAAACAACTCCATACGGAAAGGCACCCGAGTCGGGAATTGAACCCAGGATATTTCTTGCCGCGAGGGGCAGTGTGTTAACCACTGCGCCACCCTGCTGCCCAAAGTGTCCGAATTGCGGAAAGGAAACAAGTAGAGCCGGAACAGGACCGGGTATTGTTTTCTTGCCTATCTTCATTGGGGTTCATTCAATCTCTCCTCTCGCAACCCGGCTAACTGAACTGCGGTGCATTGGGAGCGCGACAGTGACGAGGAGCTGGGTGACACGGCCACGATGCGAGTGCGGAGGGAGCATTGTGCATTCACCGCCTTGCTGGTTGGTTGCACGATGCCTGGACGTGCCCGCAACGAATCGTCGCTTGCCACGGGACGCAGTTCTTTTGCGTATACCAGGTGATGGTATGATAATTGTTTTTTTACCCTTCCATCTGGAAACAAAACTGACACCTTTTTAAATCCTTTATATTAAGTTTGCTTGCATGCTTGCGCGCTTACGACCGTGCAAATCTTTCGGTCGTTTTTTAACCCACTTCCCGTGATCCAATCGAGCTGACATTTTGCACACAGACTCGTTGTGCGTGACAATGTATTTTCGTGAACATTTTTTCCCAAAATTTTACACTTTTTAGGCAATTTTTTTATATTTAATTACCAATTGCCTAATGGTGGCAGGCAATCATCTGACCCATAGGTGGCAGCCATCTCAAGCCAGAGGACCAGAGGACTCTAGCCGCCACGCATATAAAGGATTTATAGTGAAAAACTTTGTTTTTACGGGTAAATTTTTTGTTACAAGGAGTCATGTTTGCATAGACCACAATACCTGCAGTCATAATGCAAAAAAAACCATAACTCTAATAATGTATGCACTGTCCTTGAAGTTGATTGGTCCACACCCGAGACAGCTTTCCTTAGAGCCTAGTCTCACATGGGTTGGACCAGATGACGCCAACAGGCGCTTAACTACCACCAGGTGATGGTAGTTAAAATCTCGCCACCATGGCGCGCCCTGTTATATTTGAGGATGCTGCCGTGGTACAATGGGTATGCAAGTGGCGGAATTAATAATCGCGTTGCTAGGATAAATATTTCGGCAAACATTCCGCGCGGTATGAGCTCGCCGATGGGTTTGTTGTGGGTTTGCACCGCGTGCTGTGTCGCACGGTTCCCAGCCTTTCACTAACACGGGCTGGGTGGGGGCTTCTGAACTGACGCGCAGGAAATGAAAGTTCCCAGCACATTGAGCGAAACCGTTTTGAACAACCCCCGGCTTTTACACCATTGGTACCTCATTTGCCAGTAAAAAATATGATAATTGTTATTTTACCCTTCTATCTGGCAACAAAACTGACACCTTTTTTTTACAAGGAGTCATGTTTGCATAGACCACAATACCTGCAGCCATGAGGTGTCAGTTTTGTTGCCAAAGAGAAAGGTAAAAAAACAATTATCATATTTTTCACTGGCAAATGAGGTACCAATGGTGTAAATGCTTACCCCGAGCTCTCATACTCTGATGGTGCATTGTCTTTGAGTTGTGCGCCTTTTGGCGTCATCTGGTCCAACACCATGTGAGACTAGCCTCTAAGGAAAGCTGTCTCGGGTGTGGACCAATCAACTTCAAGGACAGTGCATACATTATCAGAGTTATGTTTTTTGTTTGCATTATGACTGCAGGTATTGTGGTCTATGTAAACATGACTCCTTGTAAAAAAGGTGTCAGTTTTGTTGCCAGATAGAAGGGTAAAAAAACAATTATCAACCCCCGGCTTCTCGCCGCAGTGGCGAGATGTAAACTACCTCGCCTGGTGTACAGGAGGTACGTGGGTTCGATCCCAACCCTGACGCCTGCTTTATATTTGGAGTTTGCATTTTCTCTCTCCACGTGGCCTCGTGGATTTTTTTCTCCGGGTCCTCCGGTTTTCCCCTCCAACACATTTAGAATCAACTGTGCGTTTAGTGCATTTGGCTGCTATAAATATCCACGCGTTAAGCCACTTCGTTGAGATGTAATTTTTAGCTCAGTGAGGCCTTACCTGATAAAATAACATTTTGCGGAGCTTCACAGCATAACCGTAAAAACCTGTGCATTGCCACTGCTACAATAATGCTCGATTGTGCAGAATGGACTCTGACAGAGTCTGTAGAAGGCTTCTGCCCGAACAGCATAATTTTGTCTAACAGGCCTCTGTATGACCGGTGTGTGTGTGGCCACAACACCCAGCTCGTGGTGCTTAGTGTGTGGTCATGCATTTTGTCACGCTTGCACGTGCCTCGAGCGGAACCGTCGCAAAACAAAAAAAACAGTCTATAACTACGTTGAGGTTGATCTAATTCGATTGTGTGAAGGGAAGTCGTCGTTGCGCATACTTCATTTTGAGGGTTGAGGGGTGCATCCCTCGGGGCTCGGGCAGCGAGAAGAGTTCAATGAATACAGAGAGAGAGAGAGAGAGTCTCCTTGTGACAAGTTTTAGCGACTGTGTCCTCCTGGCGCTTCTGATTAAACAGAGGCGCTGTTGGCTCGTTAGAGTGACTTTAAAAAAAGTGACGTGTTTTTCGGAGCGATTGTTTCTTGTATATGGGGTGGCATGTTAATTTGCCTACCCCCCCCCCTGTATAAACAAATGCGTGTTTAAGTGCAGTAATTTGTGCCGTATTAAATGTGTGACTCCATTGTGTATAAATGATGCGACCCGTGTTGAAAGCCATACGATATTCATAACTACAGAGCAAGGCCGTAATTATAATATATATTTGGACACCCCCCCCCCCTAATATTCAAATATGCTCAAAATGCCCCCCTACCAATATATTGCTATAAAATAGATTTCTGTTTATATGATTGTGATTATGGTTGTACTTTATTAATCCCTAATCTCTGCCATTACATACAATGAAACAAGAAAAGGTTAAACATAAAAAAACCAGCAATGTAACACAATACACTATTAGACGTAAAAATAAAATCCATCGTGTTAGTGAATTCTTAAGTGGCAGGAAATTCGTTTTAAAATTAAAACAAATTTCTGGGGGGGGGACCCCCAGACCCTCTGGAAGATTTGGTCCCCCCCAATGTTGACTCCATGGCTACGACCTTGCTACAGAGCCAATGGGTACCTGACGCCGTGCTAACTGGGTGTGGCTTTTGTTGCACATTGCGGGCAATATTTTGATTCATAATTGATTTTAGAGTTACGTGGTCTAACCCCCCCAAAAATCTATTATGAATCACGATCCACTCCGTTTTTAGCATGAGCTGGACGTTTTTTTAAATTCCTGCTTTGTTATTGCTTTCAATTTCGGCACACCGTGGATGTGCCTTGCTTTGGGCACGTACTGTAGGTCACTTCACCCTGCTTCACCCGGCCCGCCAAGTTCTCTGCGCGAGAGAACCTCGTGGGTGGAGGAGGAGACCAAGGGGGTCGTGGTTGCATCACATCGACCGTCGCCATTGAGACTTGGGGTTAGGAAGGGGGCCCGTTTGGGGAGCTTTTCCAGACGGGCAACCCCCCCCCCCCCCCCCTTGGGGTTTTGTGCCGGAGGGCGGGTGCTGCCACGCGCTGGATCGGCGGATGCTCCCGCACTTGAATATGTGAAAAAAGAGCTTTATCCCTTATCGGATTCCTCCAGTATACGTAAATATCCTGATTCTGATTGAATTGGCTTTGACGGGAGGAGATGAGCAAATTCCACATTTTATTCATACGACGCAAGTCCACGTGGGTTGGGGGGAGTGGCAGTTGACGGTTTGCTCCCTCCGTAGGCTTTGGTGGGGAATATTTTAAGAATATGGAGAGTTGTCTCTTCACAACAGCTGTGCCAAAGGTTGAGAGGGGTGGATGAGGGGGGGGGGGCAGGTCTCCCGAGGCACACACATCGACTGGTGGATTCTCTCGCCTCTTGGGGGCGAGGGTTAGAGTGGGTTGGGGTTTTGGTTTGGGGGGGTTTTCAAAGGGATTTGACTTGATCAAGAATGACCATTTAAATGCAATTTGTTGGCGAACCACACAGATGTGGAGATGTTTGGTTGATTCGCTTCTGTTTCGTACGTCTACCGTGTCACCGTCCGGCACGGAACGAATGCTCGCTTGAAGTTACGCCTGTTCGTGTGGCTTTAACGTCTGCCTTGTACGTCCCTTACAAGTAACTCGATCCAATGTGGCGAGGTAGTTAACATCTCCCCACCATAGCGCCCCATTATGTTTGGGGATTCTCCCGTGGTGTAATTGTGACTGACCACACTGGACTTGTCAATGCAGAGGTTGCCGGTTCGATGCAATCTCGTGCCACGGACATTGAGGCAATGGGGCAAGTTTCTAAAAATCCCTCGCCCCCTCCTCCTCTGTCCGCCCAGCAGTACAAATGGGTACGGCACACTCGGTCGATCGGTAGTTCGCGTGTGGTGGGGTAAAGTGTGGGTACCCCCCATCTCTTCCAGAATATTATTGGAAGATGTGGAAGAGTAGGCCAAAAACACCTACTAGAGGGGGGCCTCAAGAACTCCCTTGAGTGGAGGCCCTTCTACCAGCAGTGGAATGAGCGATTGGAGAGATGCATATTTCACAAAGTTCACTCTTTTATCTCTCAATGCGAGGTGCCCTGCACTGACGACAGCATTTGTTTAGTGTTGTTGCCGGATAACCCGAAAATGATCAATGAAAGAACGCTCACTTTTCACGTTGCATATTTATGAAACTACACTGAGGTTTGCCACTAATGGTAACGAATAAATTCCACTGCATATGTTTGCATCATAAATATTATGAATATCTCTCCCCAACGTGTATGACTATTATAGTGGCATTTTTAATTTCCACGTGTATTTTTACTCACATTATCTACAAATACAGGCGGTCTGATTGACAACGACCCGCATTTACGATGCGTATATAATGCCACCATGGATCGATATATTAAGCATCTTCCGACACGACTCCGGACACATTAGAACAGAGTGGGGCTGGTTTCCGATCTGACTTTGCCGTGGAGCTTTGATTATTCTCAGGTGTTTTTGTGGATTTTTTCCTCTTAAACCCCGTTAAGAAGTGGCTAATAAAAGAAAAATACATCGGCAAGTCTGATTTACGATGGGGTATCCAGGAACGGATTGCGTCATAATAGCGGGAACCGCCTTTATTCATAAATTCATGGGACGCTTTTTTACTAGAATCAAAATGATAATGGGCTTTGTCCCTTTTAGGCTTTGCCCTTTCTGACAATAAAACGGGAGGTGTTCAGATGTTGAACCACCAAATAGATTTACTAATTTCAAGGCATCGGGTCTGTATTAACCACATATAACTGTGGTAAAACATGAAAACAAACGACGCGCTTTGATAACGTGTGCATCGTCTTTGAAACTGATTGGCCCTGTCTCGAAAGCAGCGTTCGGCCAGAGCACGCCAAAATGCGAACAGCACAAATGCGATACAAAATATTTAAACATCAAGAGCTCGGGTTGAGCAGCTACATCTACTGGAGCGTTTTGTTCCGTTATCGTTTCGATAGCCTTTTATGTTTTCATCATTTGTTACTTGATTTTACGATTACGCTTGTTGACCCAGGAATGCCTCACCAAGTCGCAAGGCTATTTTTCAGGACGATTGCGATGTGTAATTCCAAGTCCATGGAAGTGTTATTACAAGGGTCCCCTCCATTTACCTGGCAAAGGGAAAGATCCCCCCCCCCCACACACCCATTTAGCTTCATAGACTGTGGGGGGGGAGGTGCTTTTGCGAGCACCCTTTCACGTCAGCATAGCACGTGGGAGGATGGAGGACTTCGAGTCCATGAGCCAAGAGCATTTGGTCGGTGCCACCTTCGATGACGAATGCTACCAGTAGCCACTGTGGCCACCTTAGGGCATGTTACCCGGCTGCTTTATGGTCAAGCTGCCCATTTTATTGCCATGTTCTGTGGATGTATCATATCAACAAATAATATTTTCTCAAAAGCTTTTTGTTCATCAAGCGTACTCTGGTGCGGTTATTTAATGACATTTTTCTCACGAAACGGTACCACGGTGACCTTGCTATCAAACTTACGTGCGATCTCGGTATACATGGATATGTATATCTGATTCTGATTCTGACATGTATTTGTACAATAATTTGCCACACAGGGTTGTACCGATAAGCTCTTCTTAGGCCAATGATTCAAGGACCATTGCTTTTCACTCCATATCACACATGGCACTCATTTAAGGCTTAGTTAACCTAGGGGAGGCCATGGACAAACGAAGAAAACAAGGCAACATGTATGTTGAACTTCTTTAGCACCGTACATTGCCAACCGCGCTAATTGTAAGTCCGTGGGAAGGAAAACGCACTGAAGACAAAAACGCAGTTAGAAAGAAATTCTTTTAAATGTCGATGTATGCATATGCAGGTGTGTGTAACAACAGTTAGTGTGTGCTCGCATGTGTTCATAAACACATTCCTGCGGAGGGAGCTGGTAAGAACGTTGGGTTGCTCGGTCAATGGCCAGGGTCAACGGCGGCGTGGTGTATTCCGCAAATATGGCCGACTGTGAGGGCGGGCACAAGCCGGCGTGAGTAGGTTAAACGTTGAGTTTTATAAGGGCACCACGGGGTGACCAGCCCCTCCCCACCCAGCCCCACCCCTCCCACCCCCCACCAAGCCCCACCCTCCCCACACAGCCCCTCCCCACCCTCCCCACCCAGCCCCTCCTCACCCTTCCCACCCAGCCCCTCCCCACCCTCCCCACCCAGTCCCACCCTCCCCACCCAGCCCCTCCCCAGCCAGCCCCTCCCTCCCCACCCAGCCCCTCCCTGCACGATGGACGGATGGACACAATAATCCCCTGTGGGCTGGTGGAACCAGGTGGTTCCTACCAGTAACATACCACTTGCCACTGCTATTATTCATGCCTTGAACTCAAACCTGATTCTTTTTTTTTCCTGAAGAAGATTCTAGCCCGGAGGGAACGAAACGTCGGTACACCGTGTCCGAAAACACGTGCGGACACCAGCCGACAGCACGCGAGATGGCTGTTGCCGGTTCACTGCCATGCATGACGACAGGTGGGCAAGGAATTGACTCGCGCCACGTTTCGGCCTCTTCCCCGTTCACATTCTGGCCTTGGCTCAAGCTGTAAAAGCTCGGCCCAACACGCCCGAGCCATCTGCGTGCAACAGATTTCGGTCGCGTGCGGCCAACACATTACGGATGTATCGGTCTGAGTCCCAGCTGCGGTGGAGTCTGTCGGGAAGAATTTCCCTGCACTGCCAGCAAATAGTTTATATTGCCAACGGTCACGTCGAGGCAATGGCCTGATTTCTGCCTGAACATATCTCACATTCTATGTTGGCCCAATTGTCCAAGGACATATCGGCTACAACGGCTCTGTGCACGAGTGGCGGCGTAGAACTGCTTGGGGAGCGGAGGCACAGCGGTTAGCGCGCTGACCTACGAACTCGGCCGCTCAAGTTCGATTGCCGCTCATGGCGCCAACGCCGGTGACGATTATCTGAAGCGGCCGTGGGCCTCCTCTAGGTCGACTCAGCCTCAAATGAGTACCTGTTTCGGTGTGTAAAGATCGCCACGAGGGAGACAATGGTGGTCTGACATGGTGCTGGCCACCCATCACCCTGTGTGTCATGCCGGCCTTCATAGGTGCTTAATAACAGCACATACCCCAAAAGTCTGGTAAGGCTATATGGGGGATCTTTGTCTTTTCGTAGCCGGCTTACATTCAATTTGCTCAATTAACTGAACTGCATTGACCTTGGTTAGTACTTGCAAAGGTGAGCAGCCAGGGCTTGACAGGAGTTGTAGGCATGCCAACAACCCTGGAAATTCAGGTGCCTCCTGAAAACGTCTTGAACACTCGGTGAAGCTTTCCTGGCTTAATAACATTCACAATAATTATCATAATTTCCAGCAATGGATAACTTCAGTGTCTGAACTTGTCCAGGCATTCCTCTCGTTCAAGTCGACCTTAAATGAGTCCCTGGTACCAGTGCCGTCCATGGGGAGGGGGGGGGCGTTGTGAGGCCCGGGGCAAATCCCACCGTGTGGGCCCCCCGATGCCTTCAAACTAAACCAGATGTATTACAACTCACACCGTGATGTCGAAGCGCGGGGCCCCCTTAAAGCGCGGGGCCCGGGGCAGTCGCCCCGATTTGCTGTACCCTAGGGACGGCTCTGCCGAGTACAGAGGGGGCAGATACGAGCACTGGAGAGGCAAAGGCAGCCACACAGAGTGCTGCTCGCACCACTGCTCTGTGTGCCGTGCCCGCTCTAACCGGTGCCCGTTAATAGCACGTGCACCTCCAGCCTATGAAGCTACGCAGGAAAGGTTTATTGTACAGTCTTTGTTTTGTGTGTGTGTGTGTGTAAGAGAGGAACCCCTGGGGTTAGTACTCATCTCTGTTAAAGACCCTGCCTGATCCATCAATGGAAATTTCACATTGCTACTGGGCTACGCTTTCACGGTTGCGTTGCGTGGCTCTGCACTGCGTTTCCGGTTGCGTGGCGTGTTGCTTGCACGACGTCCAAGATTTCGTTCCGCGTGCTGGGATCTTCTTCTGAGAGGGACCGGAGTCTCTTCGTTCTGCAAGCTGGAAGCTCCCCGTTTACAAGCTGGAAGCTCTACGTCCTACGAGGCATCAACATGTGGCCGGGGACCCGAGTGAGGGTCCGACCCTTCGTAGCTGTAACTCCTGTGAATAGCGTAGTTAGCTGGGTGGTCACCACCCCAGGCTGTATCTGGTAAAGGGGCAGTCACCCCTTTTGTATATACGTGTTACAATAAATGTGTTGCCTCCATAGAATAACGTCTGCGACTCAGTTGGACTCACTACACCTGTATATTTGGAGTTTGCATGCCTCTATCCCCGTGGTCTCGTGGATTTTAGTCCGGTTTCCCTCCACATTTAGAAACACGCGTTCAGAGTGTTTGGCTGCCAGAAATGTCCACGCGATAAGCCACTTGGTTGAGCTGTCACTTGCGGCCAGTTCACTTCTGGAAATGATCTCTATAGCTCAGCGGACCTTACCTGGTAAATATATACATATTTTGTATAGGTTGTATAGGTATTCGTGTAAACACGTGTGTGCATGGGGCGAGCGTGGGTGTGTGTGTGCACGTAGAGTTTATTGATTATCTTGTAATAAATAGATAAAGGTGCGGCCCTGCAATTGCCGGCTCACGCCACTGCTTGCAGATGGGCCCCCACGATAGGGAAATCTAGACAGCCTTTTCTCCGGGGTATTTTGGCCAACTCTTACACACTGAGCAGACGTCTTTAGGAAAAAGGTAGGAGTTACCGACGCTTTATCCCACCACTCGCGACCAACTGATCGTCTGATAATTATTAAGAGGGATGCCCATTAATCGTACAAGGAAGTGCGCTGAGTCTCAAGACCTTCACAGGAGGGTGCTGCATCGACATGTTTCGCATGAGAGAGGAAAACAGAGTTGTGAGAGCAAACCCAGTAGCACCCACTAGAAGTTCCACACAAATAGATTCGAGAATCCATTACTGTCATGGCAATTTCTGACCACCTTGCAGCCCAATCCTACCACGCCTGGTATTCCTATTGTAGTATTAACCAGGCGTAAAAAGCCTGCTTCGCATTTGAGACCAATTGAGATTGAGGTGGATTCTGGTTGATTTGATCATATGTAAATAAAAAACACATATTGGTAAGATGCGCACATGCTGTATAACTGATGTGCATTTGTCCGTGTGCCTGTATGCAAGCTTCCCAATAGTAACCACCAAATATTCACGAATGTGTAATTGGAATACTAAAGACTCGTCGCAGGATCGCGAGATTGGTGGGTCTTTCATCCGGCAGTTGAAAGGACACGGCTACTGCTGATGCTGCTGCTGCTGATGATCCTGGAAACTATTTTTGAAAGGACCCTTAACAGGGCAGCTTTGATGACATGATACTCTATGTCATTGGCCCATTAGTTCTGAGTGCTCCGTTGTTAATGTGTCGGCTGTGGACGGTGCACTTCTGAATGCTTTGCCCACCTGAGGCGCATTGCCTCGATGGTCTGTGACGGTGCAACCAGGTGTGACGAAGCGCCATCCACCCCGGGAGAATTTCATCATTTCCGTAAGAATATTAAATACGACGCCGTGAAACCCCGTGTTGGATTGCACCGTCTCCTGACCTGGAGTGCTGGCAATTCCCCGGGTGAGATTGGAACAGGTTTGTGACTTTCAGACTGGAAAAGATTGACTGTGAGGCACCGCGTTGCCTGCCAAGTCCTTTTGGACACGATTTTAGTTTGTGGTTATTTATTTATTTAAAGAAATTTATTAACTTTTATGACACTTTACATTTTCCGGTCCACTTATTGCAAGAGCAGTGGTGCATTCCGCCAATCGTGCTACTGCCTCTGGACTGGGAACGACGGTTTCCTCATTTAAGGAACACCCCCTTGCTAAGGCAAGGAAACACACCCTAGCAGGGAACAGCCCTGGTTTGATCTGATTAACCATCATTGACCAGGGTCTATCCACTGCTAGTTCAAGGACCGTCCACTCCGTCGCCGTTTTGAGTGCTGATACCATCGGATCCAGCTCCTGCGAGTGAACGGATTTCATTGCTCCATCTCCTGGTGGGCCATCCTATTTGTGGCATTCCGTCCTGTGGCTGTCACTCCGTTGTTAGCCTCGCTCACCAGCGATCGTCCCTAGTAGCAAGCAAATCCTTGCCAAGTCCATTTACTTTTCTTCATGGTCATTCCGATGTATTTTGTTTGGTTTTGTTTTATATGTGTAATGACATGATGACACCTGCTGGCTGGAAAAGGAAGCACAGGTACGGGCACCGCTAAAGGCAACATCCAATCTGAAGGGGAGAAGTATCTGGGGCAAAGGTAATGGGGGGGGGGGGGGGGGTTGGCCGAGACGCTCCGAGAACCTGCTCGAAGGTTCCACGATAGGGCGTGGCCAGAGGCGGGGCCTAGCCGCACCTGGGAGGATATAAGCAGGGCCGGACCGGGGCTCGGGGTTCGTGTGTGGAGTCTTGGGCCCGGACTGCGGCGCTGCTCAAAGTCATCTCTCTCCGTCGTCCGGCCATGTGGAGGATCCCCTGCGGGTTTCCACCACCCTCCTCGGCATGCCACCAGCCAGCGGCGTAGTCGAGTGTGGATGGTGGAACCGCACCGAGTGATCAGCCATGTGTGTGTAACCAGTAGAGACGCTAATATCTAAGTGTTGTACTCAGAGTGAGAAAGATAAGGTTGGCCTGTATTGTGTCCGTATATGAATAAAATAAGAAGTACCCTCTACACGAGGTGTCGCGGAAGTCACTAATTAGATATGTTTATAAAAGATATACATATACTGGAAATCTGAAAATACTGGACATCTGTGGAAAATAGCTTCATAACTCAACGGATTCTTCCAGCCTAAATAGAGATTCTGATTCCAACATACAAATATCGCTCGTATCACCTGAACAGCCTGGGCTGTTAGCGAGTTGCACCTATGAAGGCCGTCACTGTGGGAAGCGAGGGGGTGGGTGGCCAACACCATTCCCGGGGGCCTTTGTCTCCCGAATGGCGATGTTTACACAACACACCAGGTACTCGTTTGAGGCTGAGTCGATCTAGGGGACGCCCAGGACCGGTTCAGATAATCGTCACCTGGTGTTGGCTGTGAGCGAGAATCCAACTCGGGTCACCGGGTTCGATTACACATACCATGTACTGTGTTATTGTTTAACACACACAATAATGCAACCTCGTTATCCCGGATGACACAGTCCCAACTTTGTGTTTGCATTCAAATGCTTTGTACATCCCAAATGGTGTGTTTGTTTTGAAAGAGGAACGTCTGTGATATCAGTGGACTCTGAGCCAGCCAGTCGTGCATTGATTTGATTCGTGTTCCCACCATTGTGACGTATGGCGTCAATTTGCAAACACGTGCAACCGAGATTTGGTTCACAACCAGAAGCGCAAAGCTGAGAATAAATGACAGTGGTGGGGTAGGGGAAGGCGTGCGGGTGTGGTGTCTTATGACCCGGAGAATCCGGCAACGCGGCAAGTCCTCGTTTAACGCAGTAGTAGTAGATGATGCGTTCCCGAAAGGTGCCGCGTCGAGCGGAAAATGCGTTGATGGGGGGAAAACAATTTCTCCAAAAATTGTTGTCGCGATGAAGTTTGGTGAGATGCGATGTAGGCACGCGCACGCAGTGAGACGGCAGGGCAAATAACTGAGGGTACGCCGCCGCGTTACTGTATCACTCCGCCACGTATTGTACTGTAATCGCACCGCTCAGCCGCGTAGATCAAGAAAGTAGTTCGTCGTCGACCGCTCAGAAACCGCGCTATAACGGGGCGTGTTCCACGATATAACGAGCACTTCACGCGTCGTGCAACAAAAGTGCTCCACGGGAAGACTGCGTTATCACGAAAACGCGTTGCGCGAACACGCAATAAGCGAGGACTTACCGTTTAATAACCTCTCTACTGTGGCAAGGAGCATGCTCACCCATATGCATCTATACGTGATTTAACACGGTATTCATATTCATATGAAGTATGCTGATGCATATTAATATACGAAGCATATGAGGGCTTGTGGCGGTGCTTCACTTCCTGCATGGACTGAGGGTAGAGTCACCAACGCTTCTTGGGGTAAGCACAGTTCTGTACTGAGAGCTCCTTAATTAAAGTCTGCGATGTTACCAGACTGACTCAACGCGTTTTACGTCCCACAAGACATAGCGGCAAGTGTCGTGATGGGTCCTGCAAGATCGGACCATGTCCGTCCAGTGCTCGCCAACCTACATTGGCTTTGGGTTGCTGAACGAACGCATTACGAGTTCGCACTCATCACACACAAAGTGCTTACCACAAATGAACCACAATACTTTGCTGACCTCGTCAAGGAGCAGAAACCATGGCACAAACTCTGGTCATCCTCGCAGTGGCTTTTGGCTGGCCATCGAACAAAGATGGTCACCGCATCTGCTCGCTTTCAGATGCGCTTCTGGAATGCTCTTCCGATATTAGGATGCCACTGGCGCTATGCACTTTTAAATCTAGATTGAAAACTAATTTCTTTAGAACAGTGTTTTGTGTTAGTCTGTTGTCCTTCCCCGCACCTCCGATTAGCACGGTTGGCGTCGTACGGTGCGAAAGAAGTTCAACATACGTCCATACATATGTCACAGCTACCCACGGCCGTTGGTGCACGAGTCTCGCCCGTAATTGATGCTTCACCAGAAGGAAATTGATGCTTCACCAGAAGGAAGCGATTGCATCTGGGCACAGCTCCCACGCCGAGGGCTGCGCCCCGATTTGAGCTCGACATTAAACCGAGCGTGATCTTGCCGCTCCGGTGATGATGGACGAGAAAAGCTGACCAGGACGACGATCCGAGCAGAGCTTATCGAAGCCCATGCGTGCAGTAAAGAGATCGTGTATACAGGGCTATTGGTCTTCATTGCAAAGCCCACGGGGCCACTGACGTGCCCCTGGTGGACTCTGGTGCAGCCCCCGACAATTCACGAATGTGAAAACAGCCCCCATCATCATCATCATCATCGTGCTGCTGTCACACCCCCAATGGTTTAAATTGGGTGGCGATCCCCACGCTGATGTTTTATTAACAGAAAAACCCCCCCCCCCCCCTCTGAAAATGAGTGAAGAACACTGGTCTACAGACTCACCTGGGGCCCGGAGACTCACCTGGTCTACAGTGAAGATGAGTGAAGAACACTGGTCTACAGACTCAGCTGGGGCCCATAGACTCACCTGGTCTACAGTGAAGATGAGTGAAGAACACTGGTCTACAGACTCACCTGGGGCCCATAGACTCACCTGGGCTACAGTGAAGATGAGTGAAGAGTACTGTTCTACAGACTCACCTGGGGCCCATAAACTCACCTGGTCTACAGTGAAGATGAGTGAAGAACACTGGTCTACAGACTCACCTGGGGCCCGGAG
>CM025619.2:3240894-3254649 GCA_014621495.2 Entosphenus tridentatus
TGGTCTACAGACTCACCTGGGGCCCATTGACTCACCTGGTCTACAGTGAAGATGAGTGAAGAACACTGGTTTACAGACTCACTTGGGGTCCATAGACTCACCTGGTCTACAGTAAAGATGAGTGAAGAACACTGGTCTACAGACTCACCTGGGGCCCATAGACTCACCTGGTCTATAGTGAAGACGAGTCAAGAACACTGGTCTACAGACTCACCTGGGGCCGATAGACTCACCTGGTCTACAGTGAAGATGAGTGAAGAACACTGGTCTACAGACTTACCTGGGGTCCATAGACTCACCTGGTCTACAGTGAAGACGAGTCAAGAACACTGGTCTATAGACTCACCTGGAGCCCATAGACTCACCTGGTCTACAGTGAAGATGAGTGAAGGACACTGGTGCAGGTTGTCGTGATACCTATTGTATCAGAGACTTATTTTCCAGCGACCCAGAATCAAAATAGTAACACTAGCTACGTGAACAGTAGGGTGGGCACAGTGGTAACGCTCGTGCCTCACCGCAAGGAGGGCCGGGGTTCGATTCCCAAGTCAGTTGCCTTTGTGTATGGAGTTTATATGTTGTGTGTGGAGTTTATATGTGTATATGTTGCGTGTGGAGTTCATATGTGTATATGTTGTGTGTGGAGTTCATATGTGTATATGTTGTGTGTGGAGTTTATATGTTTATATGTTGTGTGTGGAAGTTATATGTTTATATGTTGCGTGTGGAGTTTATATGATCTCCCCCTGTTCTACACGGTGGCTCATGCGGTTTCCTCCAAGGTCCTCCGATTTGCTCCCATAGCTACAATACAATGTCCTCTAAGCGGTAGCGGCCAAACATCCCAGTGCTGAAAATGTACCTGCTCACTACTCAATTTACTGGACATCCGTGAAAAAAAGAGCTTCATAGCTCATATGATTGTTCCGGGAAAAATAACGATTATGATTCTCGATTCGGATTGCACATTCATTACAACATTGCCGGGAGAGTCCTGAGACTCGGCGAGGATTTCCTGGTCAAACAAGAACAAAAGGTGTTAAATAACTACACCACCTAAAGCCGTGAGATTATGTTCGATTATTGTTTACAAGAGGAACAGCCGATCCAACGTATTGGGTGATGCGATTCTGACACTTGACCCTCACCAGATACTCATCACTCACCTGGCATCGCTCACTAATCACCACTGATCACTTACATGACACTCACAAATCACGAGACACGTGCCACTCTTCACTCACCTCACACCTGAGATATTCACCTGAGTGGTATGTCCGGTGTGGTGGGCATCAATCGCATTCGGGATGAAGACGACTTCTTCATCTACGCCTTGGCAGAGTCATCATCAACATGAACACCAATTGCCGAGGATTGCCGTGCAGCAGTTTGTTCCAGAGATGATTTCTTCCGAGGGCAGCTCATCAGAGCACTAACATCGCCGTGCTTTCAGAAAAATAGCAATTTCACGCTTCCCAAGATGAGCCAAATCAACGCCGCTTTATCCCTATTAAAGTCAAATGAGCAATTGCTGTACATTCACAAATATGTGAGAGCTCGTAAGCAATAACATGAAACAATATTACGATTTTTCAAACCTAATATTAGGCTAATTTGGTGCAACAATTGTGTTTTAAAGGTCCTACAAAGTAGGCTATTAGGTTAGGGACATCTTAGGCTTGTAATGATTCGTCATTTGAAACACAAGCAGATTCTTACAGTCGCAAGACTTGCCGCAAATTGTGTCACACCTCGGTGGTTTTAAATTCGTATATAAATGTTGCACATTCACCAGAATGGCAAAGGACGAATAAAACCCGCGAATTGTGACATTTCGGCGAATCACGAGCGAGGTGAATCGATGCATGCCTCGTACAATTTGTGACATTCCCCTCTCAAATGTGCTCAGGAGAACGGTTCAGACATCATCGCTCGCCACGCGTGTTGGCCATAGCTTGGCACGGAACTCGATGTCGCACTGCGCCAAGCACTTGCGTCACCGCTCTGCGATGACCACTCGCACATTAACAAGCTCCTCGTATCTTCTTGGTTCTTTCGGTAACGTCACGTGACTTTACCGAAAGAACCAAGTAGACGAATCCCTGCAGTCACGAAAGCGTTAAATCGAAAGCTCCTTATAATTCTCACGCTGACAGATACCTGCACGGCGTAGGCGGTGAAGATGGAACGTGTGTTTTCATTACATATATATAAAACACACACACGCGCGAGCATACACATCCCGTCTCCTGTATCGTAAGTCAGTCGTTCCTCTAAGGAACAGTAAAAATGTAAATTGCGTTTTTTTTTCCTTTACGGTGCCGAAGAATTTCAGGCGCGTCTCGCGGCAGCCTCACCGCGACACAAACGTCAAGCGAATCCCCCCCCTCCCAGCCGCATCGGTAGCACCGACTAACAAAAATCGTTGTTTTGTTCCTGGATAGTAAGTGTTATTTTCTAATTGCTTATGCCTCAAAAATACAGAAAATTGATATTATTCCCCACAAACTTTGCTTTTGTGACCAGGACACAAAAGCAACGTTCAAAATCCACTCCATTAATAAGAATGTGTAACAAATGTATTTATTTTTTGTTCCTGGGTAGTAAGTGTTATTTTCTTAATTGCTTATGCCTCAAAAGTACAGAAAATGGCTATTACTCCCCACAAATGCATAATGCTACGGGCCCCGCACTTTCAAGGGCCCCGCGCTAAATGCTTTCAAGCTATCAATTCTGTTTCAGTGATTCTGCACTTGCTCTATTACTATAGTACTATACCGCCTTCGACTTTTAAGAACGACTGGTTTTTTAAGGTTAGCGATTTATCGTATTATCTGGGTTGTATAGCGAATGCAAAAATACAATTACTTTACTATGCAAGTAAAACAATTGTCTTTACATAGTTTTTATTTAGGGCCTCTTTATAACATACTGTATGCTACACGCCCCCGCACGAGCTTAATCCGGCACTGATAATAATATAAAAACATACAAGAATCAAAACAGTTTTCTTCCGGATTTGTTTTCATGTTATATAGCTAATGATTTTTTTTTAATCAGATGGTAAAACCTCTAAACTAATGTAACAGAATTAACACTTTAAAACATAGGGTCTATTTTTTCTGTGCGCTATTAATATTGATTGAAACATTCCCAGTGTCCTTGCGGAGGAATTTGTCCTATTTTAAGGTCAGTTATGCTGCTAACATTCATTGAATTGCCTAATGTTTCCAGACATCCAGCGTGCACAGGGCGGTTGCTAAATGTCATAGAATCATCCAGGTAAGGGGATTTCGATGTGACCGAAGGTGAGATTGACCTTTGATGGCATTTTAGCTGGCATTAACATCACAGCTTCTTACGGAACAAAGTTCCTGGATATTCATTTATCATAACCCGGAGTGGAAGGTCTCATGGATTAAACATGTCATAATCGTGGTGGTGCCTCTCAAGGTTCGGGGCCCTCTGGAACAACGCTCGGACATCGGATACTGCTGTGGCTCAGGGACGAGAGGCTGACCTCGAAATGAGCCAACAACAGTACTTTATGATCGCCCATCAAAAAACTGACCAAGCCTGACTGATCAGCTACATAGATGACGCTGCAGGGTTGTTACTCGTGGCCAAAACACGTCCGTTGGGTTTTCCCACGCCATTTTAAAAGGTGTCGGTTACCTTTATTTCCGGTTGAAAATCACTCTTGGAGGCGAGCGTTTGTGGATTGCGCAGATTCTATGAAATTCCCAAAGTTGTACGCTTTGCTGTGTGGTGGCCATGAGATCGCAGTAATGCAGGTGAGTTCATAAACCTTTAAAAAAATAAAAGAAAATTCAGCTTTTAATGCCCACGGTATTCGCTCACTCTCACATAGAGAGAGAGAACATTTCAGACGCA
The DNA here is from genome assembly GCA_014621495.2 of Entosphenus tridentatus. NCBI lineage: Eukaryota > Metazoa > Chordata > Hyperoartia > Petromyzontiformes > Petromyzontidae > Entosphenus > Entosphenus tridentatus. The sequence continues at coordinate 3,244,789 of CM025619.2, forward strand.
CGAAAAGCCACAGACAAGCAGGAAGGCAGCCGCGCGGTGAACTGGCACAAACAATTGGCCAAGCTCTGCGGTCCTCTCTATGTTAAGGTGTTATTGGCCAATTAATAAGCACCCAGACAAAACCAACACGTGCAAGGGGGCGACACCAGACGGATGGAACAGGTGGTTGTCCACATTTTTTAATCCTTTATATTAAGTTCACTTGCTTGCTTGCTTGCGCGCTTACGACTGTGCAAATCTTTCGGTCGTTTATTAACCCACTTCCTGTGATCCAATCGAGCTGACATTTTGCACACAGACTCGTTGTGCGTGACAATTAATTTTCGTGAAATCTTTTTTCCAAAATTGTACACTTTTTAGGATTTTTTTTTATATTTAATTACCAATTGCTTAATGGTGGCAGGCAATCATATGACCCATAGGTGGCAGCCATCTCAAGCCAGAGGACGAGAGGACTCTAGCCGCCACGCATATAAAGGATTTATAGTGAAAAACTTTGTTTTTACGGGTCAATTTTTTGTTGTACGACCTTCTCCTGGCGAGCCACAGTTATGGCTCATCCACAACGCCCGCGGGAAGGGAGTTTCACAACATCGGCGCGGTGATCCACCAACCCTTGCTGCTGCCTCCACAGTGCTGAGTTACAGGCCACGTGATTGGGTTTTACTGGTAGGAACCTCCTGGTTACACCAGCCCACAGGGGATTATTGTGTCCGTTGTGCAGGGAGGGGCTGGGTGGGGAGGGAGGGGCTGGGTAGGGAGGGCAGGGGCTGGGTGAGGAGGGGAGGGTGGGGAGGGGCTGGGTGGGGAGGGGCTGGGTGGGGCTGGGTGGGAAGTGGGAGGGGTGGGACTGGGTGGGGAGGGGCTGGTCACCCCGTGGTGCCCTTATAAATCTCAACGTTTCACCTACTCACGCCGCCTTGTGCCCGCCCTCACAGTCGGCCATATTTGCGGAATACACCACGCCGCCGTTGACCCTGGCCATTGACCGAGCAACCCAACGTTACTACCAGCTCCCTCCGCAGGAATGTGTTCTCTGGGCACTTTTATATTCCTCCCACACACGCGCAACACTTTTACAAAGTAACTGGCCAAGCCACATAACCCGATGCACGTTCCACATCTGAGGGGATTGAAACGCTCTCTCGTAGGGCTTTAATGGATACATAAATTGCATTTCATTTTACTCAAATAAATCACGGTACCTGTTGGTAACACACGGATGATTCGGGTTGTTTGAAATGTCTTTTGATGTGCGCGTGCTGAAGTAAAGATGCTAAATGACTTAAGTGGTTGTGGGATGCCTCTGGCACGAATAGTCTCCCAAGATACATCAACAAATGGTTGTTGCAGCAAACCCCCCGTCTAATATTACAGTGTGCGTGCACTAAATTTAGACGAGAAATTTCTCAATGCCAAAGCGTCGGCAGTGTTTTTTTACGTGATGCAGAAACGGCACGGCCCAAATTGCATAACTGGTCAAGATGAGAGGAGAGAGAAGAGGAGAGAGAACACTGGAACAGCCATTTTATGAAGGAAGAATATTTTTGTTAATGTTTGTGCCTAAGTGCAAACATAAGTACTCTTAGGTTTTTTCGGTAAAGTCACGTATGGGAAAATAAATAATAAAATGATAGAAATAATAATAGAACTAAAATAATTATTATTTCTTTTTATTTTTTACCTACGTGACTTTACCGAAAAAACCTAAGAGTATGAATCCTTGCAGTCACGAAAGCTTCAAATCTAGAACAAACATAAGTAGTTTAATGTACTTGCAGTATTTGTAATAAGAAAGGTATTATTGCGTAAATAATGCAGAGAAAGTGGGGGGGACTGGCTTGACATGAAACTGTTAAAGCGAACATCGGCACAGATAATCGTACAGTATATTTACTGCATTGTGATATGTGCTGCATACTTGTGTACACTTGTATAAACCGACTAAATGTTGACTACGATTTAAAATATTTTCGCAAGGGAAATATGGATATTTTGGGCGAATATTGTTCCTGAGGAGTAGTTACGTTCACGTGTTAAGATGTTGATTCTCTCTGAAAGAGATTACCGTCAGATATTGAGGGCAGAATTGGAGAAAGTAGTATGCGCAATATCCGCACCCCCGATTATACACGGTTGGCTACTTACGGTGCGAAAGAAGTTCAACATACATGCAATACAACATCATTGCGCGAGACGAATGTTAATGGGCGTAATGGGTCTCTGTACAAGGATCCATACTCTGGTTTTTTCGGTAAAGTCACGTAGGTAAAAAATAAAAATAAATTAAATCACGACGTTTCGGGCGCAACACAAGCGTCCTTCTTCAGGTGAGACAACTTAGCGAAAGCACAACCGCTTAAGCTTAGCGATTTTTTACCTACGTGACTTTACCGGAAAAAAACAAAGAGTATGAATCTTTGCAGTCACGAAAACTTCAAATCTAGAATCTGTACAAGGACCTTAAGTTACGGTTAACTGTGAGTGAGTGACGCAGTGGTGTGCTCATTGTCACAGCCACGCCACGTGACGCAGTAGCCAATGATAGGTCGATGAGGTGGTGACGATGAGGTGGTGACTCTGCTGAGAGTGTCATCAGGGGCCTTGTGGTAGCGCAAGAGGATTTCAAGAGTGCTTGCCCTACCAACGGGGACTTCACGATCTTCTACGGGATGCTCAAAACACCCTTTACCACTTCTGCCAATGCGGCTGTGATGTAGCAGCTGCGTACCGTGAAGCCTCATGGGAGTTGGGTCGCCATGGTGGCGAGATGTTAACTACCTCGCCAGGATCGATCCCAACCCTGACAGCTTGCTGTATATTTGGAGTTTGCGTGTCTCTCTCCTTTTTTGCGCCGGGTTCTCCGGTTTTTCCCTCCACATTTAGAAACGTGCATTCAAATGTATTCGGCTGCCACGAATTTCCACGTGATAAGCCACTTCGTTGAGCTATCATTTGTGGCCTGGTCGCTTATGAATAAGATCTACACAGCTCAGTGGACTGTACCTGGCTAAATAAATAAATAAACATTGTTTGTAAATCTTTTAAATCGTATCACTGCCATTCTGTGTGGACTCCCAGGCGAACAACGGAGTGCCCGAAACGAGAGTGTTGATCGTACCGTCTCGTGCAGATGGGCTCTCATCTTACATTGTTGTCTCATGGTCGATTGCTGTTGTTTATGTTTTTTATTATATCATATCAAAGATTATTGGTGTTGCGTCCACCCTCCTCACCCACCAGACCCTCGCAAGGAGCTGCAAATTAAACATCCCTTCTTCCACAGTGCATGAATAGAGAAGCCGGGAAGAGTCCAACTCGGATTCACTCTCTCTCTCATCTCTATTCACGTGCTATGAAGAATGGCCGTTGCTCAACCCATTGCCTTTTCATATATTTTTCTTTGAATGCTACGGTGGTCATGACGAATGTGTTGAATCTTCCGTAGTTAACGAAAGAATAAATCCTGGGACATGACGCCACAGAACTAATTGAAGACACAAGAGGATTCCACTTTCGCGATAAGGCTCTGTTTAGCAAATATTGTACAAAACTTATTGCGTGCTGTTGTGGAACATCCTGGATGATAAACGTAATACAGTTAGGAACAACAGGTTCCACACTGATAATTGTTTTTTTACCCTTCTATCTGGCAACAAAACTGACACCTTTTTTACAAGGAGTCATGTTTGCATAGACCACAATACCTGCAGTCATAATGCAAACAAAAAACATAACTCTGATAATGTATGCACTGTCCTTGAAGTTGAAGTCAGGTATTGTGGTCTATGCAAACATGACTCCTTGTAAAAAAGGTGTCAGTTTTGTTGCCAGATAGAAGGGTAAAAAAACAATTATCATATTTTTTACTGCCAAATGAGGTTCCAATGGTGTAAAGGTCCCACACTGCCCACCAGGGGTTAGTTGTCTGTCTGTCGGTCGTGCATACACGGAATTCCGCCCACCCATGCACCTCCCCACCGAACACCGAGCTACGCCGCGATTGGTTGACGATGTCGGGGAGGGTGGGGGGGGGAAGGGTAAACACGCCCACTCATCCAACTGCCACTTATTGGCCCTCTGGACGTGTCAACCAGTTTATGGAAGCAAATTGTGGATCACATTTCGACCTGAGGACGTCATTAGCACAGCCAGGCTCGTTAAAAACGCCGATTCATTGCATTTGTTCACCAAACGATGAATCGATTTTTTTTTATCGAATTACGATGCTGGTTTTCGCCAATCGATCACATTTCCGTGGTCGGGGAATGTGGTGGAGGGGGGGGTGGTGGTCATTCCACTTCTCCTGCGCAGACCCCACCACGTGTACATCCCCAGTGTACATCACTGATGGCCGCATGCACGAGACGACGGGCGATGAAGACGCTTTGGCAAAGTGGGGAAGTGCCCCTCCGTATATATCGCGAACACTAATACCCAGAGTTAATTGAACGCGAAGTGGACCTTTTATAAATATGTATTTTTGTACGTTTATTCCGTTGAAATAACAACGGCCTGACGACCGGCGGGAGGTGAATGTATTGCACATTGGAAGATACGCGATTAATTAACAAAGTGCCAAGTTCAATAAATGCAATTAACTTTTATCGGCTATTACCATGGCCCCGCTCTGTTTCAAATTTCTGCAGTAGCTGCGATTTTTTTGCTGCTGTTTGGTGATAGACGACTCCCAATGGGAAAGGGTAATTTTGCGTTGCCAGTATTCATTTTTAACTGTTACGCTCGGCAAACAAAAATAAAACAAGCAGAAATGAGTTAACATTATACAGAACGTGTGAACAAAACATGTCTTTATCTGAGGATGTGGGGATGACGGATGGGAGTGCTGACAGGAATTGACGCGGTGCCTTTGGATGTCACCTGTCATAGTTTTCCCAGGATAGTTCTCTCCTTTGACGTAGCCGTTCTGTGAAATATGTCTTAAGTCTTCCCTCCCGGATCATTAAAAGTCCACGTTTTTTTGTCAGTTTCATCATAATAATGATGATGATACACCACTTACGACAACGTAGTTCTCCCCTCCTATGGCATTGCGAGATATTCTGCCCAGCGCGATATGTCAGAGCTGTTATTTGTCTTCACCACACAGAGCTGCCCACCCCAGGCGAAGTTACGAACTCTGCGACTTGGGTGTTAATTCATGGCCAAGGCTAACATGAGTGAGTGCTATCTGAATTGCATTCTTGCGTGTGGCAACCTGTTTAGGAGCTAAATGCAAATATCGAGGTGTGCTCACCGCGAGAAGGTTTCAGGAAAGGGTTCAAGTTGTGTTACTATTCTGCCACTGAAAGAGTGCAGACAATAGGGGCTTCCTATATCGTCCGTAGTCTATCGATATCTGAGTAGATCTTTTATCTTGTTTGAATCTACAGAGCGCTGAATGAAGAATGAACTACTTGTGGCAGCAGAATAGATGAGATGAGTTGATGAGGATGGTAATCCACGATGAATGTGACGTTTCGTGAAATAAACGATGATGAGAATGACAGTCAGTGGTTTATGACTGTAATGAGTGTGATGGATGGGTCGGAAAGTTGGGAAGAGGGATGGAGTTCATGATGAAGGGAAGGGGAAAGTGGGTTTGGGTAAACGAGGGATATTAAGTGAGTTGTAAGCGTAGCCAACCACTCAACTTCACCAATCCACACTGACCAGCATTGTGATGTACGGTCAGACAAACCCCCATGACCAACACTGCGTGGTGGAGACCTTCATCCACGAGTGGAATCACAAAGGGCTGCGAGAAAATGCGTAAGGTATAGAAATTGTGTAATGATGCTGATCACGACTACATTCTATATGTCAGCTGAATGCTATAGTTTGTTTTTATACTGGTAGGAACCACCTGGTTCCACCAGCCCACAGGGGATTATTGTGTCCGTCCGTCCGTCGTGCATCCAAAAATGGGAGGGGTGGGGTTAGGTGGAGAGGGGAGGGTGGGGAAGGGTTGGGTGGGGAGGGTGGGAAGGGGCTGGGTGGGAAGGGGAGAGTGGGGAGGGGCTGGGTGGGGAGGGGCTGGGTGGGGGGTGGAAGGGGTGGGGCTGGGTGGGGAGGGGCTGGTCACCCCGTGGTGCCCTTATAAAACTCAACGTTTAACCTACTCACGCCGGCTTGTGCCCGCCCTCACAGTCGGCCATATTTGTGGAATACACCACGCCGCCGTTGTCCCTGGCCATTGACCGAGCAACCCAACGTTCCTACCAGCTCTTTCCGCAGGAATGTGTTATATATACTGTCATTATATTTTAAAACGTAGATGTTTTTGTTGTGTGTCTTACTACAGTAGCTAGAAATACCTTTTAAAAAATACAGTCTACCACCTGGCTTAATTTTATAAGTTAAAAGTGTTCATTATCTTAGATCAATTAAGGCATCTGACAGTTTGATTTGCTTAAAAAATATACCATCTCCGAGTCGTTACAATGTCATTAATTGCCATACAAATGCATGCTGTTTGTGTAATTGGAAAATGTACCAATATGTGACATTTTAAAAGTATTTGTTTTGTTGTTCTTATTCACAGCGAATAATAATGGGGAGAATATCGCCACGCACGCTGCCTCTGATGCTCAAGTCAAATGTTACACGAGGCTCTCCACGCTGTCATTGCGAAATCACGTGGGTGCGAGAGAACAAACAAAAAGCGTCGTCTTAATCGAATCACGTCACATCCGTTAGCCCGACAGCATCAACAAGCATGATTAATAATGCTGCAAATAACTTGATTGTGAAAGGGAAAAAAAATATTTTTCTTTGACAGCTAAATCGGAAAGAAATGAAAGCGTCGCTGCAGGTGTTTTCTCGGGTTGAACAACCGGTTGTTAAACCTGTTGCACGACCTGAGAAAACTGAGAAAACAGAGGAGAGCGATACAGAACTACAAAAACCGGACGCAGTTGTAAAAACCTTTTTTTTCCCCCATAAATACAGACACATCATTTATTTTTGGCTGCGTAATGCTTAGGGATTCTACTGGGTCACGGGGTCAAAACGAGGGATGGGAGTCCATTCAACCGATCGTCATCCCTCCAAGAGCTGAACGGTGAGTATTTACTTTCTCGACAGTCGTGGGTGTCCGTCACGTGGAGAAACGTGAACATTTAATGTTTAACAATACAGTACAGTCCGATCTCCCGTAACGCTGTGCGTTTTCATAATTGTATAAAACACGACGAATCTATTCGTGACCACGTTTTAAAAAATATATATGTATATATAACGCAATTGAGTGAATAGAACTGCGTCGCGCCAGTAGCATCGCGCAAGGCGGCTGGGATGCTGCTGGATGCTTTCCAGATGCTTATCCACGCGCCTCGGTCTTTGTTTTGAGCCTACGTACGCATCTCACGCGTTATCGCGCCCCGTGCTCATTATAACGCGATTTTTTATCCCCATAACGCGGCTTTCTTCAGGAACGCAACTACCACCGCGTTATCAGAGGACGGGCCTGTGCCCGTGTATTTGTTGAGTGTGTTGGAGCGGCGGCACGGCGGATAGCGAGCCGTGAGCCCGGCGATGACTCGGATGAGCGGCAAGCGATATCTGAACCCAGTCCTGGGTCTCCTCTCTCCCTGCCAACCTACACCGACCTTCAAGGTGAAGTATGGTCAAACATCCCCCCCATGACTGACGAAGTGTAAGGAGCCCTTCGTCGTCCAGTATTGAACATCCTTTAAAAAGAGCTTCATAGCTAGTCGGATTCCTCCAGTATAAATACATATTCTGAGTAGGAGCTTGTTAAATGATAATAGTTATTATTATTATGCATTTCTACAATCTCTCTTGCATCACTTTTAAGCCTCAATGGATGCACGACAGTTTGTGGATGCACGACAGTGTGTGCATTCACACATCCCACTCCCCTCCCACACACACGTCTATGAATCATTATCCAGAACATCCCCACCAAAATCCCGAGACAATCCCCTCTGGAAACCAAAACCGTCTCCACGCAACAATATCACGCGGCGGCAAGACGTTAACTCCACAACTTGACACGGGTCTAATCGTCGCATCAACAGGGCAGCGGGGAGAGATGCCATACAAGCATGGTGAGGTGTCCCAAGTTGAGCAAATTTTCGCCACGGTGGTGAGATGATGAGACTCCCCGAGTTAGGCGATTTGTGCAAGATGCGTACAGGAAACAAATGTCAAATACCTCGCCTGATGCACAGGAGGTCGTGAGTTCGATGCCGACCCTGACGCCTGTACATTTGGAGTTTGCATGTTCTCCCCGCGGTCGTGTGGATTTTTCTCTGGGATCTCCGGTTTTTCCCTCGACATTCAGTTACGTGCGTTTAGAGTATTTAGCTGCTGAACATTTTCACGTGAAAATCCACTTCGTTGGCCTGGTCGCTTCTGAAAAAAGAGCTATATCGTTCGGTGGACCTTACCTGGTAAAATGTTTATTGTTTAGTTTTATATTCTTGGCTCTTTTGGTAAAGTCACGGAGAAGGGAAATAATAAAATAATAATAAAATATTTATAAAACAATAAAAATTCTCACGACGTTTCGACTGCTGTGGATTTCACACCTGATAATGATTGCAGTCGAAATGTCGTGATAATTTTTATTGTTTTATATATATTTTTTTATTATTTATCTTCTGCGTGACTTTACCGAAAGAACCAAGAATTTGAATCCCTGCAGTCACGAAAGCTTTAAATCGAATTGTTTAGTTTTAGTTTAACAGGGAGGCTCACGGAGGATGACGGCCGGCTCATGCTTAACCCACAGCGGGCATCTCACAGGCAAATAGACTCCTCATTGGCTTTGAAATATCTCTCACGGCATCGTTGCCTGAAATCCATTCTCATGGCCCGAGTATAAACTCTTAATAGTCGCACAGCTGTGGTTGCAGAGAACTGCCAGCCCTCTTCATGGCCCCCAGGGAGCTCATATTTCATTGGGTTTGGTTTTCCCTGTGGGCAGATGCCTCACGATTTGAAGCTTTCGTGACTGCAAGGATTCATACTCTTAGGTTTTTTTGGTAAAGTCACGTAGGTAAAAAATAAATAATAAAATATAAATAATAGAAATAAAATTATTAATTATTATAAATAAAAAATATTATTAATATTATTTAATTTATTATTATTATTATTTTTACCTACGTGACTTTACCAAAAAAAACTAAGAGTATAGATGCCTCACCATCGACCATTGCCGAATATGTATTCGAGATGAAGACGATCGGAAACGTGCGATGCTGGTCACAGGCGCTTTTGAGGAATTGGGCGGTGGCACGCAGCTGTGATGTTGTGCTCTGACCGCGAGGGTTGGTGGTGTGCTACATTGATCTGTTCAGTTCCCCCAGACTCGATGAGCCCCAATGTGATTATAATGTAGCCAATTGGTTGTTTCGTTAACCCATCTGGGTGGCCCTGTGAATGTTGGCTCGTTGTGTGTGTGCTGTAGGAGTTTGGTTTTCTCCCACGTGCAACGCTCATTAACTAGGATGCTGGATCCTCCTGAAAGAGAGTCTTGAGGCTTGGCTAGACCTTTATGGGGTAACAATGGCGCTGTGAACCCGGCAAACCTGAGTTTGATTTCTGGCCTCAAGCAACATCACTGGCGAGAGTTTATTTATCGACTGCTCATGCACAATGTGCTAATCGTTTGCATGCTTCGAGTGGCATTGCAAACACGAGACCGTCGCTGCTCTGCCGCTGATGGGATTGGACTCACGACGGCGCACCGCAGGAAAAGCAGAACCCGTAGAACAATGTCTCGTGAACATTGTTCTGTGAACAATGCCCCATGACCAATGCCCCATGAACAATGCCCCATGACCAATGCCCCATGAACAATGCCCCATTAACAATGCCCCATTAACAATG
>CM025619.2:3265257-3303590 GCA_014621495.2 Entosphenus tridentatus
TGCTTCAATACTTTTCCAGACGGTCACAGAATCCGAGAGAGTCTACTCCAAAATCTACCAAATCCTAAGAGTGGGAGCAGCCCTGACATGTGACAACACAGTGCGAGCAGCACCACAAGTGCCGACACGGTGGGATGAGAATTGAGCTCGAGGCTCCGCTCATTGACATGTGGAGCAGCGGTGCACGATGAGCAGTGCATCTTGAACATGTGGCACATTTAACCGCAGCTGTGTTGACTGACAATTTAAATTATGAACACGTTGTTGAAGCACAGTTGCAAATTCAAAATTATAGCAACACACCCCGTGCTAAGGCGGGTCAAAACTCGTATGCAGATGTAAACGCCGACTCGCGGTATTATATGTTTAAATTAGTAGCTATTTTAATAAAAAGTTAAACTTAGAAAAAAAGTATTTCAAGCATGCAACCCTCGCCCACATACTAGAGTGGTGGAAAATCCCTTAAGCATATCTGGGCTTCGAGTTAAATTGGAATGTTTAAAAAAATTGCCCGGACGTGTTCAAATGTGAAATCCACCTTTTGAAGTGTAATGTGGGGCTCCCTTCTGATTAGGAAAATGTTGAAGTCTCTGAACCCTGGTAGGGCGCTTATCACCAACTCTATTTCTTCAAATGGAAAACCATTGGCGAAATTTGGTGCTCCAAATAACTTGTGTTCGCAAATCCAGTATCCAAACTTAACCCGCCAGAGATCAATGAGCAAGGCTCACACACACACACACGCAGACTCGTAATTTACTCATTGGGCTGGGGTATTGTTCAAGGTTAAGTCAACCGCTGCAACAGGAGGTTACGGTGAGAGTTTGGTGACGTGACTGGCATCATCGTCACTCTGAGCATGGCTTCTAGAGGTTTTCCTGCCCTTTTGGGCAGACGATATATTTTTTTCTTTCAAAAAGGGGCCTGAGTAATCACCACAAAAACAGTACGTAGTCGATTTCAATTAATTGAACCGTGCCAAGGAGCGATCAATAGCAATTGGTGTTGTTCTTTAACTGGGTGATGTCCTGTTTATGAATATGTACTTAAACTGACACTACCACGAGGGCCCAATAGTGTATAGTGCCGTCTTCAACTTTGTGTTCAATCAGTCTCCCTGGCTTCTATCTGCTAAGAAGAAGAGCCATTGTCAAGAAATATCACCCTTTATATTTATCCTATGTAAGGCAATGTGTCGTGTTTATTTGCGGTTGTGCTCCACTGCCAATGCGGTTAAGAACGTGACGAAGAACGTACTTTGGGATTGGCTTTTGCGGTTTGTGCTTCATTCATTCATAAAGACGCCTTGGATCACATATGGCGTGTTTCCAATATCGGACCGTATACATATGGAACCCGAGTCCCTAGCGAAAACTTCCCTGCGGTGGACACCGCAAGAGGAAAAGACCACGGGGCAGGCCGTAGGCCACCTGGCGACGCACCGTTCAAGAACAAACGAAAGGCCACGGGGCCTGTCTTGGGGTGAAGCGGAGAAAGCTGCTAAGGACCGTCCGGCATGGCCGTGGGGCTCGTTGCGGCCTGATGCTCCACAGGGGGCAAGGAGTAGGGGTAAGGAAGTAGAATGTGCAGTAACACTTCCCAAGAAAACATCGCTGAGTCACATGTACATTTTCAGGAGGGTTATCCAAGGTATGTTTAACTATTTCTTAACCGAGTGCTGTATTTCTAGTTCATGTAGGACGTTATAAGACTGTCCAGAGAACAACACACCAAGGACAACACGCTAAATAGAATTAAAAAAATGTTTTACCAGGTAAGGTCCATTGAGCTAGAAAGCTCTTTTTTCAGAAGCGGCCTGGTCACAAATGATAGCTCAACGAAGTGGCTTATCACGTGGACATTTATAGCAGCCAAATACTCTAAACGCGTGTTTCTAAATGTGGAGGGAAACGCCGGAGATACCCAGAGAAAAATCCACGCGACCACTGTGAGAACATGCCAACTCCACATATACAACAGGCGTCAGGGCCGGGATGAAACCCACGACCTCCTGCATACCAGGCGAGGTAGTTAACATCTCCTGCCGTAGCCTATTAGATACCTGCATGCTGTACTAACTGCAGGCAGATGGTGTCTCTCAAGGCAGCTGGGCATGGAACTAGCCACACCACGCCCTCGTGTGTAAATGTAGTTCTTAATAGCTACTCACGTCACTCGCCACCAGCAGCCTATAAGGGACACATTTGCCTACGTATGCTTGTTTTCATGTTTTTTTTTATGAAAAGAGAGCAAAAGATTTATGTATGGCGCCATTATTTAAATGTGAGGCAAACACGCGGACGATTTGTAGAGACAGAAGGACAATGACCAGATGTCCTTAAAAAAACTCCGGAATTCATAGAGGTGTGTCTTGAAATATAATGACAAGGACACATTATCAATGAGCTCTGTGATGAATCAAAGCAGACGCCACTTAGTGTGATAATTTGAAGGGAATGGCTCTGCTGGGAGAGGCGTTCTCGTGTTTTCGGGATGCCAAGAGGAGGCCTCTCTCTCCAAGGTCAAATGTGACAGCAAAGCGCAGCGATGGAATTTTTTATTTACGCATTTATTGAACACGGTGGAGGTCTATTAAGCTGCCCACCACTCAATTATGATGATGATGCACCACTTCAGCCTCTCGGGGATAGCTTTAACACTGCTGAGTGTTTTCTTCATGTAGTACACAATGGCGTAATCTTGGCGAGATGGCCCCAAGGGGGCCAAGGAGGTTGGTTGGTAGCACCTTGGCTGGCAAATGCTACGGATCTGTACCATTGGCAGCATCCATCATGGGCAGACAGTTTCGCGTACAAACTGTCTGTTTTATACTCTTAGGTTTTTTCGGTAAAGTCACGTAGGTAAAAATAAAATAAGTAATAAAAATTATAGAAATAATAATAGATATAAAATAATAAATCACGACGCTTAGGAGGCAACACAAGTCTCCGTCATCAGGTGGGACCGTCACAGCTAAATTTACTGTATCAAGTGAGAAAAAATCCAAGAGACAAGCCCTTATATACAAGTTAAGGGGGGGGGGGGGCCCTTCCCCAAATTGGGGTCCCCGGAGGGGGGCGGGGGGTGGCGGGATGTTTCAAATCACAGTCGAATTTTTGTTCCCAACACGCAATTGTGTATCATTCTACAGTACGCATATGTGTTAGTTTTTTTCATACAAAGCTGCCGCGATGAACATGCTATCATACATATTTATAGATTTCGAGATGTAATACTTATAGAAAATTATTGTTTGCATTTGCTACCATAAGTGGTACCAATAGGCCATTCTTGGGCAAACGGCTGAAGGACTCAGAGGTTCTCAGTGATGATAGGAATAAAATATATTTTCACATTACCGATAATCATAAAAAAGCACAGTAAATAAGCAGTGACGACGTTGCCACACACATTAAAACATCTAGTATATTAATATTTTGAAGTAAGAAAGGAAGGGAGCTGCCATGGCGTAATGTTATTGCACTGGAATTGCAAGTCAAAACACATCGCCGATTTGATTCCATCTCCCAGGTTTGCAGTTAAAACAATTGTGCAAATTTTAATTAGTGTATAAATTGCTAAAATTCCACTGGAATCGGTAACCAGTAACTGAACTTCCGAACCGGTTATCAATTTTGAAATCAATTATCAGATTCTGAAATAATTGAATGTGGCACATTGGAAACGGACCACTCTTTTAATAAGTCCTTATGTGCTGTGCAGTCCATCAATGCACGTGAGTACACCAGCATGTGATGACTGATTTGGGCCTGTGGGGGGGGCTGGCAGGGTTAATGATTAACCGGACGTGTACACCAGTCACGTGGTTAATGGCGACTCGGTGAAGATTGCTGCGTGTGACACACGTGCTGTTGCATTCTACAGATTAACCACATTAAATGTTTGCCCTCGATTTGGAGCACGTGCCCACGTCCTTCATGTCGAGTGTGCAACATTAACAACCCGAGTTAGGGTTGGTGGGAAAGGAGTCGGAACAGCAGAGAGAGGGAGGGAAGTGTAAACAATTATTCGTAAAACAAACAGAGGTTTGACCACTTTTTACTCATATAATTACCCAGCATGCCTGGCAAAATATAAACCCTCTCTGAGTTAAATGATGACGTCACCCTGCTGCTGCTCTATTTAAGACCGGTAGCAAGAGCAGAGCCTCACCATGCTGGCGAATGCCCGATGATGCTGGATGCAATTACCAGCGAAACGTCACAGTACGACTCAAAACTTGTAAATGTTGTGGATTCACTCTTCAACACACCGGTGGGCTAAAGTAGTAAACTATTTGTCTTTTTGTCAACGTGACACTTTTTTGCTGATTGGCCGTGTCGGGTGGTGGAGGGTTACGACACATTTATAAATAACGCGATCGAACCCAAAAACTTTATTATGAATACAAAAAATAAATAACAATACCTCTTTTAATAATGGAAAGGTGCTCAACTTTATCGTGAGTAGGTCGCAATCGGATGCTTGTGAATTCAAGTCTTGGTTTGGGGGTTGACTCAGACTATTATCCCTCTCGGGGTCAATAAAAGTAGTATCACTTCGTGGAGGAAGTCAACAGTGGTTGTCATATGGATAGACGTATCCCCGCCATAGGAACGTGGAATATCCGCCACTGCTTTCTCTGCCACTATTGACTTGTATGACTTTACATGGCAGCTACAACATCCGGCGTCAAAAGTTACTCGGATGAAACATTTTTAAATTGCGTCCCTTAAGCACAGCATAATTGGTTCTCGTTGAACGGGTTTGAGATGAAATTGAATGACGTGCGATGAGGTGCTTGCTTCTGGCAGGCTGCCACCCATTATTTCGCGCTGTCTCCAGGAAACCAAAGCTTCAGTGAAACGATGACAATAACACTTGAGGCAATTTATTTAAGCAAATAATTTCATACTCTCATTTGAATTCCATTCTGCTTTCACCTTTAAACGCAGCTTTCATCTCAGATACAATAATAATGATAATTATTCAATCTTGATTTGAAGCTTTCGTGACTGCAGGAATCCATACTCTTTGGTTCTTTCGGTAAAGTCACCTGATGACTGACGCTTGTGTTTCACCCCTGAAAGGTCGTGATTTATTTCATGTTATACCTACGTGACTTTACCGAAAGAACCAGAGTAATTATAATTATTCTTTAATCAATAATTATAATAATTAATAATGATTAACTTTACAAAGAAACATTGCCCTCCAGACAGGAAAATAAGAATTTAATTTAACAAATTACCGTTTTTTTTATCTTCCATCACAGCTAATATGATTTCACTCCTCAGTGATTATATATCCACTGAGGCTTCTGCATTATATCTCTTCTCCTCCAATGCTAATAATAATACAAAAGTGCCTTTCAAATATGCACATGAAAGCAATTATCCCATTCTAGTGTAAGGAGACTCAATGTAACATCTTGACATCAGTCACGTGTTTTAACCGATGGTGCAAGATCATATCACAGAATCTGACTAACAATTTCTGCTCTCTCAATAATATCACACAGCTGCTAACAAAAACAGCACGTGTAGGATATCAACTAATTCGCATCATCGTTGTAAAATTGTATTCGTGAACACCCAACGCATCATGGATTTTGTTCCCAGTAAAATACACCAGGCTTATATAATCACGTGCAAATGTGTTTGCGAGCATTGTGCAATATTTATTGACAACACAACCTTTAAACTTCCCACCAGAGCAACACCCGGCTTTAGCTATACCCAACACTGCAATGTATGAACTTAAATTAATCTCTTGTTTTTTTTCATTACTTTCAGCCAGGATCATTCTACTGCTGAATGATGGCCTCCTTCAAACTGTCACCCTGAAATGCAACACGCCACCTGGCACCAATTGCTCATGAGCTGTGCGGGTCTTGTATCTTGAACTTATTTCAAACCGTACGTGGCCAACCGTGCTCATCGGAAGTGCGAGGGAATGGACAATGAACTAAACACACACACAAAAGAAGAAATACATTGTCAATCTAAGAGTTTTCAGTCGAAGCTGTTTCATAGCTCCATTTCCTTGTGGACGTCCTCTCGGATACCTTCCATTTCCGTGGCTGCCACCCCCATCATCATAATTATTCAACAATGTCCACCCCCGTGGGTCGTTCCCCGACACGGGAGGTGTTGCGCTGCTCTGCAAGGGATCCCAATTCGTGACACGATGCCTCGAGTGCAATTGCGATACAATTTGGGGGTTATACAGGAAGGAACAAGTTCCACACTTCCCACCAGGGATGATTTGTCTGTCGTGCGTAGCCCCTCCCAAACATGTACGCTCCCGGATTGGTTGAAGTGCGTCACGTGACCACGAGCTTTCTGTCGTGCACGAATGCGCTGTCCAACCAAGTGCCTACCTGCCCACTCCGAAGGAACGTGTTTTTTGTTTGCAACAGAAATGTATGCACTACCAATTAAAATGTGAACAGTGGCCCTAATCACCGCGCAACTCTTTATGAAATCTTTGTGCATGCCTAAGTAGTTTGCTTCTTAAATACCACCGTGTTCCAGTGTCACAAAGATCTCCCCTCTAGTCTTTAACAGACTGTTTGGGGAAAGTGCTGTTAGCAAGCACCTATAAAGGGTGGTTTCGACACACGAGGGGGTGGGTGGCCAGCACCACACCCAGCCGCCTTTGTCTCCCTATTAGCGATGTTTACACATCGCACTAGGTATTAATTTGAGGCTGAGTCGACCTAGGGAGGGCCCAGGACCGTTTCAAATAATCGTTGCTGGGTGTTGGCCATGAGCGGGAATCGAACTCGGGACAAAGGGTTCGGAGCGCAGCGCGCTAACCGCTACACTATCGCTCCCCCTCATGTCAAACACATTCCTGCGGAGGGAGCTGGTAGGAACGTTGGGTTGCTCAGTCAATGGCCAGGGTCAACGGCGGCGTGGTGTATTCCGCAAATATGCCCGACTGTGAGGGCGGGCACAAGCCGGCGTGAGTAGGTTAAACGTTGAGTTTTATAAGGGCACCACGGGGTGACCAGCCCCTCCCCACCCAGCCCCACCCCTCCCACCCCCCACCCAGCCCCACCCCTCCCACCCCCCACCCAGCCCCACCCTCCCCACCCAGCCCCTCCCCACCCTCTCCTCTCCACCCAGCCCCACCCCTCCAATTTTTGGATGCACGACGGACGGACGGACACAATAATCCCCTGTGGGCTGGTGTAACCAGAAGGTTCCTACCAGTATAACCGACACACACCCAGGTGCCCTCCAGTGTGATGCATATCGACCAACGGTTCATAATCATCCGTTCCGCTGCTTAGCTCATTATTGTCAGTGCTTGCTCTGCTCCGCAATTCAGTACGAAAAAAGTAAGCCGGCTGGAATTTAAGTTTTCTTTTGTTTGCAAGACATTGAAATTGATTATGCAATTATGTCTTTATTTCCTTTGGCTGCAGCGAGATACTGCATTCCCATAAACGACTAGGACATAAAAACTAATTATCTTGGGAGGAGCAGGAGGATCAAAACAACTTTGTTATCAACGTATTTTATTCTCATCGCAAGTAGCGTGCCGAGCACGACGACACTGGCCGTTAAAACCTGCACATGCCTGCACGTGTACTAATTGTCGCAGTAATTTATGCCACCGTGTGATTTACGGTGGCGCAGTGCCGTGTAATTTACTATGCAAAGTGCCGCAAATCGAGCTGTCCCTACTGTCTCGACGATGACTGTTTCACAGTTCATGTTTTCACGTTTGCTATAAGATTTACGAGATGTGCTCTGCTTAATTCGTACTTTGACGACGATGAAAGTACAGATTAAGCAGAGAATGGCCCATTCGGCTCGTGTGCACGCTATAGTTTGTAAACCAACCATATATTTTCTTGAAACAATAAGAAATGTTATTAAGTCATGTTTTTTCATAAACGCAAGTTCATGATCCCAGACAGGTTAAGCCAACATACAAAACATGAGTATATATCATAGTTTTCTTAATTAAATTGACGAAACGTTTCAATTGTTTTCACTAAGGATAGCCTTACGAGTTTCGATTTGCTCATTGTATTAGAATATTTATTTATTTTTGAATAATAAACAAGCAAACTCCACATATACAGCAGGCATCAGGGTCGGGATCGAACCCATTACCTCCTGCAGCAAACGGTTATTTAGGATCACAGGAGATCATCGCCTGGTATTGGGTGATCATCATCATCATAATCTCGATCCATGAGCAGATAGCCCCGTAGGTGTCCACTGCACATTTCGTCGTTCATTTCCACTTTCCTCTCTGTCTTGCTAAAGTAGTGGCCACATCTTTCTGCCACCGAATCTCTTATGTCGTTGTCAAGCCGTTCTCTGTGAGTTCTTCCTCGATCTCCGGTTCCTTCCATTTCATCCGAACAACAACACTTTTAATGTTCCTGTTGCTGTCCATCCTACAGATGTGTCCAAATAGTGACAGTTTCCCAGTGCCGGATGAAGGTAGTGCGGGGCCTATAGCACATGTTATAAAGGGGCCCTAAATAAAAAAAACTTAAATATTAAAACAATTTTTTTTTTACTTTCATAGTAAAGTAATTGTACTTTTTAATTTGCTATACAGCCAGATAATACGACAAATCGCTAACCTTAAATATCCGGGCGTTCATAAAAGTTGAAGGCAGTATAGTACTATTGTAATAGAGCAAGTGCAGACTCACTGAACCGGAATTGATAGCTTGAAACCATTTATCGCGGGGCCCTTGAAAGTGTGGGGCCCGTAGCACATGTAGCTACTTTTGCTACGAGGATAATGCGGCACTGCAGTTTCCTTCTCGTCACTGCCTGCATCATGAGGTCTGCTTCTACGTGCAATCTTTCTGTTTTCTATGTGCAACCGTGTCGGTTGAAACAGGCTTATTGAAGTAAATTCAGATGTAGTTCTACAGTGTCATTATTCCAAGCCCGTTCTCTGACACGTTGAGAGATGCTTTGGCGATTGGGAATTCTTGAGGGATTCTTCTTCACCTCAGGGCATGCAGCTAATGAGAAAACCACAAGAACTATGTGTATTTTTATATATATATAAATAAAACCTTACACATGCAGTCAACACGCATAAGTGTGCATGCAATTCAAAGATAAAGACAAATCAAATGCCATTTGCACAAGCATACGGACATATGTACAGGGTGGTCCAGATGTGTTGTGACCCGCAATTAATTTACCCTGAACATGTTTTGTTCCTTTGCGTATTTATTTCTCGGTTAAATAAACCTTACTTTAAAAATATTCATTTTAGAGGATTAAATGGGGGTCACGTGACATCTGGACCACCCTGTACATTTGAAATGTTTGCTGTAAAATTCCTTTGGTCGTGACGTTCAAATTCCACGCAGCATTAAACCCTGTAAGGAGACATGGCTTAACATAGAACAAAAATTAGTGTTCATGCTAAAGCAACATAAAAATACTCGCGTGTGTGATGCCTTCGCTATCGGCGTGTGATGTCGTGTTTACTCCGCTGTGCCATGTTTTACAAGACGCGCACACTGAACATGGCAGGTGTGTGTTGCCTGTCATAGAATTTAACCTGCAGGTGTTTAAACATGCTGAAAATAAATATACCACATTGAGAAACGTTGGGAAACGCTGATATTTGCAATGTTAGTGGCGCTGGCAAACTTATAATACGCAATATTCAACATGTATTCCATTGGTCCGTATGCATGTTGAACTTCTTTTGCAACGTACATAGCCAACCGTGCTGATCGTAGGTGCGGGGGGAGAATAACAAACTGAACACAAAATGCAGTTTTAAATAAAACTGTGATTAGAGGCTGCATCTCTTGTATTTTTGTACGGGTGATTATTATTTACCAGTGGCATGAGTTTATTTCATGGATTGATGTTTAAGTGTGCTGATTAAAAAACACATGCACACATTAGATATATTTTTAAAAAGTATGTTGCAGAACATTTGGACGTTTGCTCTGCTACGAATCATGAAAATGCATTGACTCTGGAGGGCTACGAATCGTCACAGCCGCTAAAATATACACAGTTGTTCAGCGCATTGAATAGATGGCATTACTAAGACTTTCCAAAAGAATTGGTTGATTATTTTCAATATACTAAACTTCACTTGAGTGGAGTATATTAATGCAAAAATATTGTATTCATAAATACTGTATTGTATGTGTTGTATGCGTGTGCCTGTGAACGATATTCCTGTGAACTTAATCTACAATCATCCTCGGTGTCGCAGGTGAAATGGAAAATCTAAATAATGTGATCTGTAATATCACATTATCACTATTTTGACGAGGGCTGTGTAAATTACATTCCTGTATATCTGCCACGATGAGTCTTTTAAAAGAAACAATATACGCGGTGCACTTATTCATATTGCTATTTGAACACCATTTTTTTAATCCAGAAATAGCCATTTCAGAAAACTAGCAATTTGCAAGAAAATGAGGCACATTAGTGTAAAGTGGGACACTATTTTCATCTGTTCACTGAATTAATTCATCCTCAGCTGCACAAGTCATGAAATGTGGTAATAAAATATGGAAAATATCGATATGAAGTTATAAAGCAATATTAGTGGTCAGAAGTGGCGAAATCAATAGCATGGTGATTTCTAATAATAAAGGGTGCAGAATCATTTCGCGTAGAAGACCGCTCAAAGACAAGACAGCCATTTAATGAATATGGATCTAAATAGATTAGCATAGAGAGAGTTATGCTGGAAGGAGTTGGCTTAGATTGCTGACTGGGGCTTGAATGCTCCCGTGGGAGATTGCTAGAACTGGCTTTCGAGAAGCCGATATTCCAAAAAGACGCTGTATGAGAAATGATAAAGAAACTGACATGTAGGCAAGTCTTATTTTATGCAACCATTAGCTATTCACAAATCTGACTCTTCACCATATTTTTCACTGAACGGTGATATATCTGTGTATAAATATAAAATGTGGAAATGTACGTCCTTATTTCAATCAACTGCTGGATGAAGGCCTCTCCGCCATCGTGCCGGTCATGGGAGTTATTTGACCAAACTTCACCACGCTGATCAGCATGTGCCGATGAAGGTGCAGAGCCAAGACCAATTCAGATATTACTCCTCACTAACGTTAGCCTCGGCCTGGAATCAAACTCAGGTCACCATGTTCATATCACAAACTACCATATATATATAAAATAAACTCTCCCTCCCATTGACCCACTGCTCGTGTTCAAGCCCAAGCTTTATATTCTCTGAATATGGATCACCATCTCTGGTCTTGATGAAAAAAAAATAGCACTGTATACACCTTTTCCCCCATGAAGCACTGTCCCAATGTTTTTGCACATCTCCCTTGAGACGTGTTGCATTCAGACTCTCCCATAAATCCACATTGTTATTGTGTTGTATTGAGATGCAAGCATCATCTCATATTTTCAAATTACATCATGTTTTTCTTTTGCTGTAAAATGTAATCTACACAATTCGTTAAATCAAGCTTCCATCATTTACGGCATTGACACGCCTGTGTGCCCGCGTGCATGCAAATGAATTTACTAACGTTTACACGGTCGTCTTTCAACTATTCCTAAATAGATTTCATCTTCCTCCTGTTCGCAAAGCACCCGCCCCCCCCCCCCCCCGGGATATGTGGGACTGAGGTTCATTTTTAAATCCTTTATATTAAGTTCACTTGCTTGCTTGCGCGCTTACGACCGTGCAAATCTTTCGGTCGTTTTTTAACCCACTTCCCGTGATCCAATCGAGCTGACATTTTGCACACAGACTCGTTGTGCGTGACAATTTATTTTCGTGAATTTTTCTTTCCAAAATTGTACACTTTTTAGGATTTTTTTTTCATATTTAATTATCAATTGCTTAATGGTGGCAGGCATTCATCTGACCCATAGGTGGCAGCCATCTCAAGCCAGAGGACTCGAGCCGCCACGCATATAAACGATTTATAGTGAAAAACTTTGTTTTTACGGGTTAATTTTTTCCTGTTGTTTTTGTCGGCCGGTAAATTCCCACTGCTGGGCAAAAGGTCTCTGTCATGCTATCTCTCATCCCCCTTCTTGTTGACACTTGTTCCATGTCCAGGAGCAGCGGGTTCCAAACTCTTGTAAATGTCACGTGGTCTTGTGGAGCCCTTTCTCTTCATTCGAGAAAAATAACTCAGGGTGCAATTAAGAGTACGGTTTATTCATTCTGCTCAAAGGCCAATAATAATTAATTGAATGCTAACTCGTGAACTTTTCTGTAGCCGTGTAATTGATGGGTTTTTTTGTGTCCAATTTCTTTATGTCATCGTTGTACTTTTGTCTATTTTGCTTTTGTAATTTTGCTAACCCGTGTCACTCTTGCAAATGAAACTTGTCCTGGCATCTGACGTTCTCACCTTGTTAGATAACATAAACTTGAACTTGTTATATCATTATAGGTTTCCCCCCAAATTATCACAGTACACAAATTTGTTTCCGAACGTTTTAATCATTTTACTGCACTGTGTATGAACGTACACATGCATTGGTGCTTCTACAGTTTCAGTCCGAATTTCAGTCAGGGGTTCACTCCATCCATTATCCCTCCACGTTAAACAAAACGAATACCACTTTGATACAAAATCAAACGAGGTTACCTTACATTATGACTTCCGTCCACAAGTAGTGACTAATCCCATATCTGCATTTCCCATAAATATGCTAAATTCCTCTTGATATGCAAATTATTTTGTCAAGGCGCTCTTCCCCCTCCAACCCAGCTTAAATATACGCTGCCAAGCCTGGTGGTGTTCATTCAGACGCTGTCTTTCCGACAGACATGTTCTTCACCTGAGGACGGCTTTCTTGCGTTGTGGCCGAAACGTCGTGAGAATAATTTTATTATGTTTTTTTTTATTATTTCCCTTCTACGTGACTTTACCGAAAGAACCAAGAAGAAGTTTGAGTCGTCAATCCCTTCCCATTACACTTCTGCTACCACCCAAGTGCCAAACACACCGTTGCCATTTACCTGTTATTTCAGTTCCAATTTCAGTGAAAACGCAATTGTATACCGTACGTTCATTTGCGTGCATACCCGGTTATAAAACACGTGGTGAAGCCGTGGCTTTGATGATCCAACTAGGGTGCCTAAAGGACCTCTGATAGTGCTACTATGCAGTATTGTGTTTTAACTATTAAACTGTATCTATAAATATGTTTTGGCGAGGGGGGGGGGGTCAAAAAACGAGGCCCTGGGATGCAGCTCCTAAAACCTCTGCATTATTCAAACTCTGCCTGCCATAGTAACGTAGAACGTATACCACCGCCAAAGGTCCACCAACAAAAATCCGCCCTAAATGCTCGAGCTTTGGGACATTTTGACTTGAATACAATAATTATTGATACATCACTTTTTCCCTCCTTGCCTGTTGCCTTCAAATCAAGGACTCAGACCATCCAAATTATATTTTTTTCTTTCACCTTTAGCCTGCGGCTTTCGTGGAGTTCATTGGCAATACGAGTACCGTTCAGCAAATGAAGCTAGGGCGCGTACGCCAGAGACAGCGATGAAAAAGCATTGAGGACCCCCGCCCCCCATCCACACGGATTTCAGGCTCAACTCGCACGGTGGTTCAGCTCGTCCAACGCCTAAAGGTGTGTTTCGTTGATTCCTTAAGAAGATCTGCCAACACCTTAATTTCCATTCACAGCGATAATTGACCCTCTCGTGAACAGCCTCCGCACTGTGTGTGGATGAATCCTTTTTCGCGTTATGCCACTGTAATTTCCTCCATCGGGCATCTGCAATTTATAAACAAGGCTGGGCGGTGTATAGGGAGAGAGGGGGTGATACAAGAGGTCTCGTTCGCATTACTCTTGTTGACAGGGTTGAAGGTGCATAGTTCACCACACGTGCCAGAGTGGCAGTAAATGAAACGTGTTAATTACATGGCATTTATTCCTTCACCTTTCCACTCGTGCAGTGCACTGAGAAGGCTCTTCATTCACAAGCATGTCTTAATAACGTAGAGAATATATGTTTTTCTTAAACAACACGCAATCGGGTGCACGTGGCGTCATGTCAGTGCATGGGATAAATGTAATTGATTGTTATTATGATTGCTAGCCAATAATAATAATTTAGAGCCCTTTGTTAATCAACTGCTGGACGGTCTTTCTATTGCCATTCGATCGTTCCGTTTGACCATACTTTAACCACGCTGGTCAGTGGAGGTTAGGGGAGTTGGGGAGGCGGGTCTGGTTCAGATATCATCTTCCACCGATGTCAGACGGGATCACAGTGCAGTGCGCCAAATGCTCCGGCACCCCTGCCACTCCCGGTATTGCTTTTATTCCCAATGAAATTGGAGTGTAACTGGGCTGTTGTTGTATGTGCACTGTCAAATGCCACTTTGTTGACGTCGCTCAGAAGGAGGCTAATACCATGTCAGAGCAACTGAGACGGGCATGCCTGAAATCTTAGATTAAAATCCTGGACAGCTTCCCATTATTAACTGGGTTATCAAGTTTAGCCTGTTGATGGTCTCAGCCCAGTCACGAAGGACTACACCGCATTTTTGTTACATTAAATGTAGTTTGTCATCTGTCATACTCCAGCTCTGAGGGCTAAACATTTTTATTAATAGATTTGCACGTGATGAACAGCAGGGCATGTGTGAGGATGAACCCAGGGCTGCCCTGTGGCGTGGTTTGGGGGAGGTGGGGGCAAAGGGGGAATATTCTCAGGGCCACACACAAGAGGGCCTAATAAATAAGGGGGCTCCACGTGACATTCTAGAATTCTGAATATGTATTTATACTGTAGGAGGAATCCGATGAGCTATTAAGCTCTTTTTTTACCGATGTCTGGTAGGGGCAGGCCAGAACGTTGCAACCACAAACCATATATATAAAAAAAACACGATTGGAGTGCAAAGTATAGGAAAGGCAAACAAATCACTGAAAAACATACGAATAAAAATTAACAATTTTAATAGAGGCCTTCAGTCCTTGGCAACCAGGAAACCTCTGGTGGCCCTGAGTACACAATCTAGTGAGGCTTTCTGAATACATGACATATATATTTTAAATCAAAACATTACTCTGATATATATTCTTGTTAGGGTATAAAAATGCATCCATTCATCAATTAATATTGATTATTCAGAGTCGCAATGTGAACCAAATCACATGTTGAAGAATTTATGTTTATCGGCCATGCAAATGAGATGCGAATGTGACATTTAGGCTAATCGGGTGAACGCAGCTGTACAAATAAGATGGATCCAGAATGGTAAACAAAACAAACGAGACAGTAAAAACAGGACCAACACTGCCTGTATTCACAACAATTCATTTTAATCAGCACGAAGTGTCTCGTTTCAGTTCATATAGAAGCGCCCAGCTCATTCGAGCGAAACGTCGGACAGCATGGCGAGTAACGCGCAATCACTACCCCAGAACACATCAGAGAGCAATTAGAGTAATTGAATTGCTAAATTGAGGGGCGAGATCTGGGGATTTGCGAATCGTTACCATCGAGTTTATACCCACTACCGTCACCAACACTGATAGTATAGGGCCTGCATTTTGAATGCACGCTTGACTTGTGGTAGAACAATCTTGATTTTAAGCTTTCGTGACTCCAGGAATCCATACTCTTTGGTTCTTTCGGTAAAGTCAAGTGCTATCAACATGGGTTTTCTAGTTCTCTGATTTCCAGTCGTGAATGCGTTGTTGTTCGCCCGGAGTGTCCGGCATTTCTCTCCACGTGGCGGAGGGACTGAAACGAGCGGTCCACTTTCTCCCTCGATAGTATATCGCCTCGCTGGCGAGCTTCCCGTGCCTCTGGTCCCGTCCCTGAAGCGGCTCCGCCACACACGTGGAGCCAAAACGTTGGGACGTGACGCCAAACAAAACACGCGACAGTTGCACGTGAAAGCCTTGTGAGCAAATGGGCAGTCGGCATTCAGTGGGCCGAGGAATAGCCGGCAGCACAAGCGCACAACAATGCGACCTTTCTAGATTTGAAGTTTTCGTGACTGCAAGGATTCAGAATCTGAATAACAATTTCTGCTCTCTCGATAATATCACACAGCTGCTAACAAAAACAGCACGTGTAGGATATCAACTAATTCGCATCATCATCATCGTTGTAAAATGTTATTCGTGAACACCCAACGCATCGTGGATTTTGTTCCCAGTAAAATACACCAGGCTTATATAATCGCGTGCAAATGCGTTTGCGAGCATTGTGCAATATTTATTGACAGCACAACCTTAAAACTTCCCACCAGAACAACACCCGGCTTTACCTATACCCAACACTGCAATGTATGAACTTAAATTAATCTAGATTTGAAGTTTTCGTGACTGCAAGGATTCATACTCTTTGTTTTTTTCCGGTAAAGTCACGTAGGTAAAAAAAATAAAAAAATAAAAATCACGACGTTTCGGAGACAACACAAGCTTCCGTCTTCTTGTGTTGCCTCCGAAACGTCGTGATTTTTATTTAGATTTTTTTTTACATACGTGACTTTACCAAAAAAACCAGAGTATTGGGACCTTTCTTGACAGTATTAAAATAGAAGCGCGCGCGCGCACGCACGCACGCTCCTAAATTGACAGCCGTGATGAGCGTGCAGTGAGCGGCGCGCCATCCGATCATCCGTGAGTGCATCACCTGCAGCAGGGGGAGTGGTTGCGAACGAGCCAGAGGAGCATCGGCGGGGAGGGGTCGGGGGGAAGGGGCATCGCCGCAGCACGATTTGTGGACGCGTGTCGCAAATAACGCAAGCAAGCCACCGCCCCATCCCATGCGAATACTGATTTATTTATAGACGAGCTCCTAATGTTCGTGGTGGGAGGCGACTGTTATTTACAACGCGCAAGCAAGCAGGCAGCATGTTTAAGGCCCAGACTTTTGGCCTCATTAATGCAGGTTAGCCGCCAAAATTCGTTGCGTACGGTAATGTAATTGCACCGCAAGCTGGTTATCTTTTAGTGAGATATAAAAAAACGACAATTTTGAAGGTATACTGTACTTAACTGCGGCGCGTTGCGGACAGATTGTACTCGAAAGAGATTCAGGTTGAGATGATGCAATTGAATCAGTAATTAAGAGCAATGCAGATTGCAGGGATCAGGAATTGTCTCCAATGCGGTACAATTCACTTCAAGAACACCAGAATTCATTACTTCTTCTTACCTCGTTAGACTTATTTTTAAAGATGTTTTGGCATCCATGTTCAATTGTAAATTTAATTGCATGTTTGAAATCAATAAAAAAACGACATACTGTAATTGCCCCAATACATAACGGTTTTGAACATTACTTAATTTTCATTGTAAAAGCATTCGATGTCAGTGTCAATAAAAAAATTCGACGTCACATGATCTCGAAGGCCCATAATGCGGTGCAGCAAGCGAGATGTGTTCGTGAGAAAACGGACGCAGCGGTGCATTTATTTCTTTTTCAACAACACCCATGAGCCAGATTTTGCCCTGGAGGGATATTGAAGAGCTTCTAAAAGCTCAACCCTGCGGTGTACAGTTCCCAATAGCATTCAGGTAGGTGAAATATAATAAGTGTGTAATACGAAAATGGACAATTCACCAAATTGTTCACATAACAGCCGGTGAGGTCATACTATAGTTTAGTGAAAAGTTTTGTTTTCCATGCATCCGCGCGGTGCAATATCACGGGGAGAGGTTGGATTATAAACGCTGAAACTGAATTCAGCTTCAGTGTTAAAAGGACTACGAAACACAAGGTGGCTCAATTCATTACATTCGTGTTTAATAATTTTAATGCATATCCCTGACACATTATATATATGCATACTCATTGCATTGTCAAATTGAATGGAGAAAATTATCATAACCAATCTGCATGACCACAGGGGCACGAGATAGTTTCATATGTTGGTGATCCATTGCGAAGATGGGCACCTCAAAAACATATTTATAATGAAATACGTACATAAGACATAAATACAGTACACTTGACGTATCTTTTTCACATGGGTGGAGTGGTGATGCAGTGGTCAGCACACTGTTATGAACTCGGTGAGCTAAGTCTATTTCCCAATCATCGGCCCTTGTTTCACCAAGCCACATTCACCAGCGAGGAAAAATATAGTCAAAACTTAACCAAAGTAGTGGACGGACAAAGGGTCATTAAGGGAATATAATATATTGTTTACATATGAAATACAGATGTGGGAAATTAAATGTACCCAATGATTTTGCACCAACAAACATAATACATTAAACATCGTGATAATACACCAAACCCATTTTCATAATCATAATCTTTATTTATCCTGGATTCTTACAGGATGAAGTCAGAGGCAATGATGATGACATAGGAATAATATTTCAGTCACCTTAACCGAAAAATGAAAACTACGCAGCGCAAAACGCTTTAAAATAGTGTTGATCCATAAACTATAGAAGTGTGACCAAACTTCAACATTTTGCACAGAGTGGGAAGTGTGGGGAACATGCATTTCGAGTTTGACGAAAAGGTAGGGGGATGTTGAACAAGTAATGAGGGATAAAATGCTGCAGGCCAGACAGGAAGTTGAAACATTGATAGAAGTACAAATGAAGACACTTTATATTCAGCTGAAGACAGAAGAAAAGTTTTGAGTCTGGACTTCAGAAATAGAAGGGTCTCAGGAGTGCAGACGGCCAGAGGAAGGGAAATCCAGACAACTGGGACAACAGCAGAGCCTCCCAATTTTTTTTAAACAGCTCTTGGTTGCTGGAGTGAAGGGAATAATGAAGGGGTACTAAGATGGCCGGGGTGAGGTGGGTGAGGCGAGTTCATGGAGGATTTTGAAGACAATGATATTGAAGTTGACAGGACTGGAGGATTCGGAGGGCAGGGGTGGTCATGTTTACAGGTTGAAGGTGAGTAATTCCAGGTCATAGAAAAGTTATAATATTGCAGTTGAGTATACGGTAGATGTAATGAAGGCATGAATAACGATCTCAGTAGCAGAATAGGCAAATACGGTAAAGATGCGTACACGTCGAGGATACGAGAGTGGATGGAAAATTATCGACACATGCGGTACACAGGGGATGCAGTTTTGAAGATTTAAAAATAATATGATTATGGCGGTGATGTTGCGGTTCATTGGGCAGGGATATAATTAAGGAGAGATGGGAGGTGGACAAAGGGCTTAACACGAGAGGGATGGTCAGACTTAGATGCTGTTGCAGATTTTTAGAGAAATAGCAGGCAACATATTCCAAGAAGATGAGCTAATCGACGTTTGTTGGGTTAGGTGGTTGGAGGAAATCTTAACTCCAGGGGTTCCAAACTAAGGGACCTCAACACCTCCTGTCTGCCTTGCATTGTTACCTGGTGCATGCAAGTTTCAACTAAACCAACTTGCAGTCGATTAAGATTGGTAAATGTGGATAGCAGTATGGCGAGACTTTGACGATTGTATATAAAGCGGTACTCTACTTTGCATAAAACCCAATGTGTGTAACGTGTCCATAATTAATTTATATCCTCCAGGCTTAGTACGTACAGCTCAATCACTCTCCACCAACACCACTAGCTAAGGCGGTCAAACATTAATCAGCTCCAAAGCAGCCAGCCACATCCTTCACGACTGAAGCAAAGCCCTTGTTAACCTTTACGTATTTTTTTCAATGCATGCTATTACTATATATTCTATTACCATGCCATTAAAATGGCAAACTCTTGATATATTGTGACTATATTTTATTCTGGCCAAGATATATATGGAAGTCTACACGTATAAAAACACATTGTCCATAATGCATAGTGCATACTGAATACAGTATTGACAGCTGGACTGTATATAGTTATTGCAACGTACTGTACAATATAATTTCGTAACATTGAGGACAGAGTGCATTGCGAAGTACCGTCTTTATCAATGTCTGAAAAATTTGTATGCTGTTTTTCCTTGTTGTTTCTATTGTAGATATACCTTGTTAAGACTTGTCTCCAAGGTCTCTCGCTTCTAGTTTATGCGTGAAAGTACTGCACCCGTGCAGTGGTCGGTAAGAGAGCATGGTTTGTTGTATGTCGTACGCAGTTCATAGCCGCTTGCAGTATTCACTGACGCATCCAATTAGGTTGAAGCCAAGTGAAATCACTCGGAGCCTGTTTGTTACATTATTCAAAATGCAATACAGGACCAACATTTCCAGCCCTGTTGTGAATCTACTGCTGGACCAGACCTCGTCACCGTTACTTAACCATACTTCACACTTTACAGCCCTGAGCCAGTGGTGGAAATTATACATTTCTGTGGCGGGGACAGGAATATCCGTATGATCATCAATTTATTGAAAGTAAACAGCACGCGCTGGCGTTATCGAAAGTGACGCTTGAATTTAATGTTGGCAGCCAATTCAGGTTTCGCTAAGCGTTGCGTGCACATTAGATAAAGAAGACACGTGACTCATTCATTGCATTAGCAATTCGTTGTGTACGTTGCATCTGAGGATATCTGAAAGATGACTGAGAGTTTATATTCTTGGTTCTTTCGGTAAAGTCACGTAGACAGAAAAATAATAAAATAACATTAAAAGATATTGAAAAAAGCAAAAAACGCGCAATAAAAATAGCAACATAAAATATGTATTTAAAATAAATTGAAAATAATAAAAGCCAAAAAACTCACGTTTCGATCGCAACACAAGCGATGAAGACCACTTGTGTTGCAATCGAAACGTCGTGGGGTTTTTGCGTTTACTCTTTTCAATTTATACTTATGTTAAATTTCAATTAAATTTTACTATTTTTATCGTGGGTTTTTTATATTTTTTTCAATTTATTATTTGAATTGTAAATTTAAATGTTATTTTATTATTTTTGTTTTCTATCTACGTGACTTTACCGAAAGACCCAAAGAATATGAATTCCTGTAGTCACGAAAGCTTTAAGTCAAGATTCAAGACTAAGAGTTTATTTTAAAGTTCACAGTGATTTATTTGAAATTTTCGTGACTGCAGGAATCCAATCCTTTTTGGTTCCTTCGATAAAGTCACCTGACTTTACCGAAATAACCAAAAAGTATTCAGTGATTAGAACACTTTTTTTTATTCGGACAGATAAGACGTCTTCCAGTACAGCTCACATCATTATAGCCTCGTGGCTCGCCTGCCTGGTCTTGCATCGCGTCTTATCTGGTCAGATAAGAAAAAATAGTTTAGTTTTAGTTGTGTATATATAAGTGATTTGTTTAGTTTTCCTATACTTTGCACTCCTATCATGTTGTTGAGCTCATCCGATTTGTCAATCGTAAAACACATTCCTGCGGAGGGAGCTGGTAGGAACGTTGGGTTGCTCGGTCAATGGCCAGGGTCAACGGCGGCGTGGTGTATTCCGCAAATATGCTCGACTGTGAGGGCGGGCACAAGCCGGCGTGAGTAGGTTAAACGTTGAGTTTTATAAGGTCACCACGGGGTGACCAGCCCCTCCCCACCCAGCCCCACCCCCCACCCAGCCCCACCCTCCCCACCTAGCCCCACCCAGCCCCACCCTCCCCACCCCACCCAGCCCCTCCCCACCCAGCCCCTCCCCTCTCCACCCAGCCCCACCCCTTCCATTTTGTGGGCTGGTGGAACCAGGTGGTTCCTACCAGTATAAACAAAATGTATCATTATGACGTTTTCACCGCGGCGCCTTCTGATTCGCCGATCCGTGTCCCCCCCCCCGCACGCGGCCTGTGATTGGCCAACTTCGGTAACGTTGCCCAGTGGCGACGCATCGAATACTCATCCGCGTTATGAAATACAACGGTGAGGCGGTTACGGGCCTTCTGGAAAACTCCCCCCTCACAACTTGATGAATGCCTCAACAAGTTCGTCAACAACAACATCATCGCCACCGTGACCGTCAAAGGAAAATAGATACTGTGAAAAAGGCGATGTTTCGGGGAGCGACCCCTCTTAAATTGCACGTAAATACGCCGGAGACATTGTTAAGAGTTCGAGACTGCACTTTTACACCCCATTTTTCTTATTTCCAAATTAAATTTTATATTTTTGGGGGGGGATTGACGCAAAAAATATAATCCGCGCTTCCGTATGTAAAAGACCGGAAAACTGATTTTTTTTTCCCACTGAACATTCGTACTCGAGAAAAGAAGTGCGCTCTGAGGTCTGCGATTGCCATCTTGGGAAAGGGTGGGTGGTGCATTGTGGCCAAGGTTGGCCAGTGCGGCGACATCAACAACGGTCGACGCGCACCAACCCCCACCCACCCCACCCACGTAACGGCCGCGACAATTGCCCTTACTCAAGATGGCTGCCGTGGATTCTAGTGTCCGTTGAACGATGACGCGTGAGGGCTGGAGGAGGTGTGAGGGGGGGCTGTGATCGTTAATAAAGTGGAGCTCGGCAGCCTTCGCCGCTCAGTCCGCGCCCGGGAGAGCGCGGAGCAAGGGAGCGGAGCTGACGTTGCCTTTGCCTGTCATCGTCGTCAATCAATCATCATCGTCGCGCACCGAGGTCAGTTTCCTCAAACGATCGCAACAACTTTGCCAATTTCACTTTAAGCAACTGTTAGAGCGGTTTTCGTGGCGGTGGTTCGTTTGGGCTCGTAACGCCGCCGTGCGTCTGATCGTCTCCTGTGTGTGCGTCTGTGTTTTAGTCACAGAGGGGCTGGCGTGACGCGAGATGTAGCTATGAATGTGTTGTTGACGATTTAAAACGCCTTTTCCTAGAATAACAACGACGACGACTTTATAAACAACAACAACACGAATATTGGATAGAGCATAGATGCTTTAATGTTGAATGGAAACCACAAAAAAACAAAGTAGCTGCTGTTTTGATTAGAATGAAAGTGTTTGGCTGAATTTACCTTGTAACTGTCACGAACATTAACACTTTGTTTTTAAAAACTTTTGCTTGATTTGTATAATGTATACAAGTGACGAGTGCCTCGTCATGCTGGTGTGGGCGATATGTAGCGTGTTCAGTGTAAGACAGCTGGCTTTGCGCCACTGTGTGGATGTATGGCACGGCTTGTCAACGACACAGATAACCTCACTTCAGCTTATTTTGTGATTCGTTTTCTTCTACAGACTGTTTTCATAAATTGTTACATTTACCAGGCGTTCTACATGTAATACGTAAACGTTTTGAAAGCATTGATTAACTGCACATTTTAATAATCTGTTTTGATATAAATCTTGACTTTAAGGAATTAATATTCTTGGGTCTTTCGGTAAAGTCACGTCGATATTTTTTTTAATTTTCTTTGAACCCATCTACGTGACCTTTACCTAAAGACCCAAGAATACGTTTCGATATACATGTCAATTATCATTGTTGATGTCATAATTTGACTAACTTGCGTTATTGTTGGGAGCGTTATTGTAGCTCAATTCTTAAGAGCAGCAACAGCATCGCGAGCCAATGGTTTGGGGGAGGGAGGCCTTCAAACCAGCAGTGTGTTGATCATGGCTGATGACTAAGATGGTTAGAGCAGCAGGCGGTGAGACCCAAAGTGCAAATTCCTTTGCAGGCTTTACTCAACTCCATCATCCTCGTCATCATACCCAGTCTAAGGGGCAATGAAATTGGCACCATATACTATATGGGGCAGCAATCATCGTTTGGGTGATAATAACGATGATACTATTAAACTCGGGTTTCTATAGCGCAATTTGCAAATGAGCTTTGCATAAAGGTTAGTTTTAAGACGCGATTTCAAAAATGGCTCATGGACCGAGTAAGGGAATTTCACAATCACGGAGCCTGACTGCAAAAAGCTCTCTCGTTCATTAGAACAAAGTCTGGTCTTAGGAAATAATGAGTAGACCAGGATCGGCAGGTGTAAGTTTTCACAGTGGAATATAAAACGTAAGCAGATCGGTGAGATATTTTAGGAGCCAGCTCATTCAAGGCCTTAAACGTGAGAAGAAGAATCTTGAAGTCTATTGTACACTACAGGGAAGCCAGTGCAGGGAGGAAAATAATTGGAGTAATAGATTGGATTAAAACCCGGGCAGCCGAATTTTTTATATATTCTAGTCTATTTAAACATTTTTTAGATATTCCAGCAAGCAAGGCATTGTAATAATTCAACCTTTATGAAATAAAGGCACGCACCAGCCTCTCAGAATCAGGAGGGGACGGCATATGTTTAAGTCGAGCAGCTATGTTGCTTAAGTGGAAAAGCGAGATTTTGGTAATCTCATGCATGTGGGCCTCAAAGGAATGAGACCAGGACCTGCCACAAGAATGTGCAATTTCTCACGATTGTGAATGACCATTTTTGGAGATTAGCTTCGTGGAGCACGGCAACACATTTACAACACTTTATTGTTGTTGTACTACCCTTGTAATTGCTGAAAATGGAATAAACCGTGAGCAACGCATCTGCGCCACCCACCTCGCTGACCCAGCGTGGTTACGGTGCGGTCAAATTAACACCACGACGTGGACGACTCGCTTATCCATAATTTTTACTACGATTAAACCGTAAGGCTGTACAACAATGTTTATTCCTGTGTAAACCGATGTATGCGAATAAGCTCCACTGAGTTTTAATTCCACATCAGCAAGTACAGCCCCATGGAGACCAATTAGACATTAACAAGCGTGGCCTTATGAAGTCAGTCGTATTGAATATTAAAAGCCCAGCCTTTACTGTCACCGTCACGTGTATATACATTGAATGAAGACAAATAAGGGCAGGTCACCTCGGCGTGCAATTGGCGCCTGCACATATTAGAGTGCAATCGGATTCAAATAAACCCAGCGTTTCCAAGAGGCAAGTCAATCGCTGTGGGGTTTTCATTGCAGTTCACAGCGCCACCCACAGCCTGGCTTGTTGCCTGGCTCCTATGTGTGGCCTTGTGTGTGCGGGAATTTGATGTGTCTGTGGTCAATGTCCGGAGAGTAATTGTTTTCACGTATGACCACGGGTGTCCTTACCCTCGTGTGTGTTGCTCTCAACATCGCTATGTCAGTGTAGTAATACTCCTCAAATTTCGAGGTGACTTTTGTTCTTGGAGGGGGAGCAGCGGCGCACGTATCCACACGCACTACGCTGTGAACTCGTTAAGCACTGAGTTTTAAGTCGTTACCAGGGCTAACTAACATCAGTGGCGAGTGATATCTGAATTGGTTCTGAGTCCCCCTTCCGTGGTGAAGCATGGTCATACAACCCCACTCGGAATCTAGAGGGCCCCACCCACGAGTGGATTGACGTAGAACTGAAAATTGTATTTTCCTGGGATGTCTGCACGTCTGTTCTCCGTTCATTGTTTTCCAACAAAGATGTGTAGAGCAAATGTAACGTACTGTGCGTGACTGTATGCAGCCTTTGGGTGGTCTCCACAGAGCATAGATGTATTGATTAGGTGAAATGTAATGGTTCAAGAATACCTTGCATTTGTGGTTTTGGGTGGGATGAGTTATCAATACATTTGTTATGCTTACGGTAAAGGTCTATTTAAACTATTTTTAGATATTCAGACAAAGGTTTACCCTTTAAATCTTACACCTAAATTGGCAGATTTTTTAATAAAGATAAAATCGTATTTAAAATGCCTTAGTATAATTACAAATAGACCCGTCCATCCTAATGCTTTTTACGTGCGTTGACCTTTAAAGAATAAATAATTATTTTGGATCATTTATCACAGATGCTCATCCGTGATATGCCTTTCATAACCTTCAGTTGGTTATTGCATTTTTTAAAGAAAATCCTTTCACCAGGTGGCTTCACATAACACTTGTTACATTATGGCATGTTGCATTTTTTAAGTATAATTCTTCAATCAAATATGTCTAATCGTTTCCATACAGAAACAAGGATGGGGAAGTGCTCATCAATCTTATGACAGGGGCCAGACGTGTTAATTTAATTCCACATTTTTATTGAATTCCTATGACCGGGACCAGATTTTTTTAAGGGCCCAAACACTGTCAACTCCCAGTGCAGTCGTCAATGTCAAACTCTCGCCTGTAAAAGTGGGCATTCGTTTTTTTGATACATGTATGAAGACTCGTAAACGTGATAACGTATGCGAGTCAGAGCAAATGTGTTGTGGGCTTAGATTGTCAACCTCGATGGACATGGCCTTGAGGCTCCTGTCGACAAGGGAAGGGATTTCATCGGCACCGCCGCCCTCCGCAAGCAACCCGATGCAGAAAATAACTTTCTACCACACTGCACCAGTGCATGTTTATTGCCCGCTTGCTTAATTGGTTGATTCCCAGGGGTGAATGAGTGGAAATTGGTCCCTACTTAGTGTTTCTGCCAGTTGTATGTCTTCCCACTCATGGTGTCGTCTTGTGCTTTATGGTTTTTTGTGCCATTATATTTTTAAGTCGGCATAATGAGGGTGTGTGTTTGTGTGTGTGTGTGAGAGGAGTGGTGTAGTAGCTATTATGGGGAGCGGTAGTGTAGCGGTTAGCGCGCTGCGCTATGAACCTGGCGACCCGGGTTCGATTCCCGCTCACGGCCAACACCAGTGACGATTATCTGAACCGGTCCTGGGCCTCCCCTAGGTCGACTCAGCCTCAAATGAGTACCTGGTGTGGTGTGTAAACATCGCCACTGGGGAGACAAAGGCGGTCGGGCGTGGTGCTGGCCACCCACCCCCTCGTGTACCGTTGCGGCCTTAATAGGTGCTCGCTAACAGCACTTGCCCCTACAGTCTGTTCAGGCTATATGGGGGATCTTTGTCTTTGTTTTATCTTTGTAGTAGCTATTGCACTGTGCTACGAACCCGATCTCCTGTGTTCAATTCCCAGCCAAGGCTAATATTAATGAAGAGTGGTAACTACGACTGGGCCTCCCCTAGGTTTACTTGGCTTTTAATAAGTAGGGTGAGGATACATTGGCACTGGGGATATGAAGGTGGTCATGAGTGATGCTGACCACAGTGAACGAATGATTATGCTGATTAGATGCACTCATGTCTGATATGGCTATTGTTCACAATTGCATCCAATAAAAAACCACTCTCCCTTGTGCGCTTTGTCTGACTTGATAGATACTTGCAAACAGCACTTGCTTTAACAGCTTGTGTGGCTCTATGGAGAGTCGTTGTCTTTCCTCGTACATGTCATAAAGTGTTGGAATAGTACGGAGCGCACTGCATTATACACCTGACAACTTGGGTTCAATTCAAAACCACAATAATTATAATGGCTTTGAACCTGGCCAGGGCCTCCCCTAAATTAGCTGCACCTAAATCAGAATCTGACATGGTGCTTTTATCATCAGCACTAGAGAGACGGTCATGCGTAGCGCTGGTTCCACCAGACCGTCATATTCTGTGCCGTCCTTTGAGGTGCGTGCTCACGGCACTTCTCTCCACATTTAATACGGCTGAATGTGCGCTGGTTTGAGTAGACTCATTTCATGTCAGAAGTGCCACTATGTAAAATTTGGCAGTGCAATTTGGTTATTTCGCAAAATGCCTTTGGTGTGAGCTTATGTTAAAGCGATGTTCATAATTGTTAATTAGTATTATTACCGAAATACTATTCAGCGAACATTGTTTTCTACCCAACAGTCAATTTCCTTCCCATCTCATTTAGCCCCAGCTTCACAGCACACGTCGGTTGGGCACAGTGCACGAGTCTCATGCCTGTGTGTTTCCACACTTATAAAATCGATTTGCCTGGGAGGGAGGAGGATGTGCTGTGTCTGTGTATATGTGCACGCGTGCGTGTACGTTGCTGGCACGTGAGTGTCTTCATCACGTGCTTTACCGTGTGTCAAACTATAAACACCCATCAATCCACCGGTGCTTCAGGCTTTGGGAAACTGAGACGGGACTCACTAATAGCTAAGAAAATTACATTTCATTTGTGGCAATTTCATATGGTGGATAATGCGTACAAAAAAAATGGTGCTGCTTGATTGTTTAAACATGAATTAGCATAGAAGTAAACTTGGGAAATATTGGATATTAAGGGCATGTCGACTTATTGCTCGTTCGTTTCTCAATCCGCTTGTCCTAGTGAGGGTCGCGGCTGTTGTTTTCTATTAGGCTTTAGCGTACAGTAATTTTTTTTTTCATCCCGTGTGTAAAAAAAATGCCACCAACTTAAAGAGCACTCCACTAATGACTAAGGGTGCTTGGGGTTCAATGTCAGGTGCAGCAATTGAGCACTGCATTGCTGAACAAAAACACGGCACAGTACAGCAGCAGCTCTTGGCCTTGAATAGCATCGCACGGTTCAGCACCACAATCATTCACACAGCAAGGTGCAGAGTCAAGACGCCCTGGCGCAAACACCCACTCGAGGCACATGGGTCTGGTTTTGTGTATCTAATATAATCTTCGGCCTTAATCGGTCCATCTCTCGCTGTTCTACAATGTCACAATCACCCAAGTACCTGCACACGGCCGATTTCATCGCTTCACTTTGTCAGTGGACGACCTTTGAGTCGTGTTCTATTATTTGGTAACACTCTGTCACTTGTTCTCGCCCATTGGCTGGCATCCCTTTTAGCTGCTTGTCGTGCCCTATATTAAAGTGGAGATAAGAGAAGTCCAAATGGCGAATTTAGTTACGAGATTTAAATGACTTTATTCGAACAGACAACCCGCAGCTCGACGCACATCTGTCCTCAACAAATTCAAAACAGGAAGTTCTCATTTACTATGAAGCCTCACTGAGTGTGGTGAAGGTTCTGCATTGGGATGTTTTGCAATTTACATGTCTGAGTGTTTGGCCCATGCGGAAGTAACCAGAGTATACCTGGAGAAACCTGCTATGGGAAAGAGGAAAAAAACACTTTCGAAGCGCTCCAGAAAATATATTTGAGAATCCGTTGCAGTCTTCTGACTACCTTGCAGCTCAAGCCTACCGCAGGTGGTATTCTTAGGCACTCTCTCATCCGAGTACTAACCAGTGCCCCAATTCAGATACCAATGATAAACCTGCTTAGCTTCCAAGATATGATTAGATTGAGCACATCACGGGTAATTTGTTTGATTTGGCCATCTCATTTTAAGGATACTTGGGGCCAGTGCTGATACGTTCAATTAATTCCGGTCATTCTATTTGGCTCGCTTTCAAACATCTTGTGAAAGCTGCTAAAGTGTCTTGTGTGATCTCTATAGCTTTGACAAACAACACAGCTGGGTTCTCATTGCTGGGCGATTCATAATGTCAACATGCATCACATGAATTATGTTGGGCTGGTCACTCCTGTAATCCAGTGGATTTTGAGGAGAGGTTGTTTAACCATGAAAAGATAATCACTTGCATGAGACTACTGCTTGTAGGGCTCTATGGCCTGTAGGACAAGAGCAAATAGGATGCTGACCTGCCTTTGCCCATTTATGTTATGTAATTGTCCAAAACATTTCTAAACAGGATCCTCCTGAAAAAACACATTGATGCCAAGTCTAGGCATTGTTGGCTAAAAGATCCATTGCAACATAAAGTAACCACTTTTCATTAGCATTGCCTTACGACGGACCACGAGAGAATGATAAAGCTTTTGGCAATGGCCCTCCTTGCGAGCTAAAATATGGAGTAACGGTTGACTGAGTTATTATAGTTGTTACATGAAAACACTGAGATATGCAGTTCCTATTGCCGTTTTTCACGTGTACATTTCAAAGGGGTATTTGAAAACAAAAAATTCACACCACCATCACCAGGGAAGTCATTTGTTTATTTGTTTCAGTGACTGGTATTCTAAATTCATCTCGTGAATTTCTTGTTTTTCCAAAGCTTAGTACAGTGTAGCTACATATCTGCATCGCATTATTCTCTGCCGTGTCACTCACGCCCTACACTGGGGACAAGCTGCGTAATGTCCTCGTATCATAATCACGCATCTATCGCGAGCGATGTGGAAGACGGGGGAGTTGCGGCGGTGTAATCACATTGTTATCGCACCTGACCTATACACACGCTACGCTTCAGCAGCGAATTTGTGGGCACATATATATAACGTCCGCTCGGTAAGCACCATAACAGTAATTTGTTTTCCAGGAAAGCCTCAATGAGTCTCGGTACTCTCTTTTTCTGGAGAATCCTGAATTTGAGATAGTTGAGCAATACTTGAGAAAATCTGAAAATCCAGAGAAAACCCAATGCATACGAAGGTGTGACATTCAAAACTGCCATCTCCTGGGTTACACTTCGCAGCCCGACCCTGGCGACGCCTTAGCAAGCCCTTTGGCTACCCGTTCAAGTATCAACGAGCACATTTTTGGGAATTTATCTTTTTAAATGCCTAACTCATAGCGTCGTCATATTAATAGTTTGTGCATTAATAATGCTTTTTTTTATCATGGGTTGTGCATGTTGAGCAAAGATGATGGAATCGGGTAGAGCTCATGTTCCTCATTAGTTAAGCCAAGCAAGGTGAAATCAAGTTTTGCCTGCTACTGTCTGGCTGTTTTTAGTTTGTTTATTTTAAGTTTTGCACAAAAATCTAGAATAAGGCATTTATGCAAAGCCATTGAGTTAAGGTTTAGAAAACAAATCACGCAGCCTTTTGCTATTAAATAAACTTATGGCTTATCCTCACAACCATTGCATTACTGTAGAGCCTTTCATTTTTTAGTTGTGATGAATTAATGTATTAAGCAGCTGAGTTATGGAAGCAAGCTAGAAAAAAAGCACTTCATGCTTTTGTCCCAGTAGAATGAAAACATCACAAGATGCACTGGATGGATTATTAATGCTTTGTGATCATATCGTATACAATGTTTGGTATTGTCAATAATACAACTGTGCATTGTGGAAAGCTTAAACCTCGGCGTGGAAGGTGGATCCCTGCAGAATGTTGTGAAAGTTGTGGGAGTCTGAATTATACATGCTAGTGTGGCTTCCAGTTTCATTCCAGTGGTGTTTGTGAAATTTCATTTATGCAGACTTTGTTCTCTGCAAGTGGCATTGCCCAAGCAGCCAATCTGTTCCACATTGAGGAAACGTTTCCATGAAACTTGTCCATGTGCACGTGTTCTCCGCTATAGCGCTCTAGGAAAATTCCCTTCCTGCGTGAGCTAAATGTAGCCAACAATTTTCCCATTGGCAGATGACAAGGTAAGTAGAATAGGTCACGTGTACACTACTGAATCAAGAAATGTCTGCAATATCAGGACAAAATAACTTTGAAAAAAGCAATGATTGTATACTATGAACAACAATAATAAGGGTGGACAAGCCGATTGGCAGCACCTAAACTACATCTGCACAAACCATGGCAGATGTGTATACTAGATGCACAAATGGAAAATTAAAAACTCTTCGGTGTGCGTCCGTGGTGACCCAGAACAGACCATGGAATGTATAACAACTCAATGCCCTATTCACAAATATGAAGGAGGCATCAAAGTGATGGACTCCAGTACTCTTGATGGTATTATCTGGCTCATTTACTTCCGTGTAACATAGTTGTTGCTCCACATTGACGTCAGAAGAAGAAGATGATGATAGTGATTTGTGTCTGATATAGCACCTTATGCGTCGAGGCATCTTGATGAATTCCTGCAGTAACGAAAGCTTTAAGTCAAGATCAAATCTCATCTTTAATGTTGAAAGGGCACCCGCAATAGCAGCTGTCCCCTTTGGGCAGAAGGTAACTTAGCACCTGGCCTGCAAACGAATATTAGTCTCCTAGTTGGGGGGCATTGATTGGTACGTATAATACCAATTGAGGACTGTTTAAAAAATATTGTTATATATCTGATGTCAACAGCTATTCTTGCTGCAGACAATTGGTCATCTTACATTTGAAAACAGTAAGCAAAAATATAATTATCTGTTAGCATGTTAATCATGATCTTCAACACCATCCTGTGTCTGGCTTGGCCCCTGAAGTCTAAAACAATGCTCACAATTCATACAGGAGTGCTCAATTGTAGCCTCAAATTTACAAGTTCTGGGGTCCTGGTAGCACATCCTGGCATGTCACTCTCATGCGGGACTCCCCATTTCTTTTAACTTATAGGACCTGATGGGTGGCAGCATCTTCAACTACTGCCAACAATTTCAAACTAACATCTAATTCTAAGAGCAGTGTATATAATTGATTGTTCATTGATCTATTTAAATCGATCATTATGCTCGCGCTATAATTGTGTTTTTGTGAATCAAATATTTACGATTGATGCCAATTCTCTGTGGAGTCGTTCTGCACATTTGCGGTGTAAACAAATGCTACGCACTGGATGAGACTGAACAAATGAGATTAAATTATTTAATTGATTTTCCTGGAGAAACGTCTCAATTTGGCTTGAGCGAGTCCCTTTATTTTACCGCATGCCCTGGCTGCTCCCGTTTAGTCTGAATGAGAAATTGCGGTGTCGCTGTCACTACGATGCTTTCAGAAACCTATACCGCTTCTCCTTGCCTCCTATCCGGGGACACCCATGTGTAAGCAAGATCAATTGCATCTGGTTACAGCTTTCCTTGGCGGAGCTTTCACAAATACTGTACCTGGGTTGACTCTGAAGCCCTTTCGAGCTGGCTTTTCCCTAATAGTTGGTGATTACAGCAATGCTGTACTACGGTAGCTTTCAAAATCTGTTTTTCTGTTTTGGATGGGGGCGACACTTTAATGGCAAATAAGAGGGAACAGATTTGAGTGTAGTGGAGTGTCTCTTAAGTGGTTTGTTCACAGCATCACACTTGTGCAAACTTGTGAAACGAGGAGCACATTCTGTGAGCCTGCTTGCCTTTGGATGCTAAATAAAATATAGGAACGTCCCTTCCCGGTCTAAGTGCTTTCTGACAAATAATAATTATATTAATAATTCTTTATTCACCTGGGAATGCTTCGCTATGAATTTAAAAACCTATTTTCACGAGGTCTTACGTCAGATGTTGGGTCCGTGAATTAAAAATAATGTGGAGGAAAGCAGTCGCCCCGAGAAAACTGCCACTTACGAGGAAATAACTCAATCTCCTATTATATTGGTTATAACAACTACTTGCCATGCTGCCTCCTACACAACCCCAATCGATGTTTAAACGTCCCGTGAGGTAGCATTAAATGCTGTTTACGTCGATTCTCATAGCATCCCTGTTCCGCATACCGTACCGTTATGCCAGCGCCATGCTGTGAGATAGAATCGACCCAGTAGGTATTGCACCGTATTGCCCTAAATGAGGTTGAACCAACATTCAGACACTGCACCGTCATGGCCATTAAGTGCCCTGCCGACCCTTTACATGCACGCATGCGTAACCGTTCCCCTGTGCAAAATTAAGCAGTCATGCTGCTAATCAATGAACCATCACGAATCTTGAGGCCGACAGGCAAAATGGCGCAGTCAACCGCTTGCGCTCCATGAGAGTTATATAACCTATCATGCTGCTGTTAGACCCATCCCGGCAGATGGTACGAGAGCATGCTGCTCTCTCCTATCTGCCGCCACTCTGCATTTTTGGAGACATCCCTTGAGTCCCTTTTCACCTTCGTCTGTGGCAATATCTATCAGTGAGCAGATTCGCATTGTGATACGTTTACACGCATTGCGATGCTTGTGTTTGAAAATCTCCCCCCCTCCTCCCCGGTTACTGATCCCAGCCCCTTCTGTAATATCTCTCTCGCTGCCTTAAAAATATTATGCTGTATGGAACATTAAGTTTACACAGCCTCCGAGACCTAATAATCGGCCCACTCAAGTTAGCGTTTTAAAAATGAAGTGGCTACTGTCTTCGCTAAATGGCTTTTTGTCAGCGGAAGCGCTACGCTTGGCGTTGGTGTGGGAAGGAAAAATCTCGTTCAATTGTCGACAAGATTGCCTATTTGTCTCCATGAGCCATTTATCAACAGATGGTGATATTTATAATGCATTTTAAACTTTCAGACTCGATGGGATTTAAAAATGCTGTGCATTCTAATGTGAATTTTAGGGGGAGTAGGTAAAGGAATCAAATGAGGAACAGGCAGGGAAGCAGGTGGTGGAATTCTACATAGATCAGCAATAGATTGTAAATAAAATCCAGACTTTTTTGCAAATACTCTGTAATAAACGCCACAGGCCCTGATTGCAAGCACTTTACATATTGTTTATATGTTATCTGGAAAAAACAG
This sequence comes from Entosphenus tridentatus, assembly GCA_014621495.2. Taxonomy (NCBI): domain Eukaryota; kingdom Metazoa; phylum Chordata; class Hyperoartia; order Petromyzontiformes; family Petromyzontidae; genus Entosphenus; species Entosphenus tridentatus. The sequence goes on from CM025619.2 coordinate 3,299,254, forward strand.
CAGTTATAAATGTTTGGCAGCATGCAGTAGATCTTAATCCAGCAGAACAAAATGTGTCCATTGCATGTTTCTTTACCCTATACTATTCCTTGCAGTGGTTTGTTAATTCAGCTCATTTGTATTTTATGAATCTTACCTGATTACGCAGATGCTTGCAAGCCTGATGAACACTTTGTGTAAAGTATGGGTAAATTGACGTATTGTTTCAACGGTTAATAGTGATTCTACAACTCTTAATTCAAGCATACTATCATGCGCGTAAGAGTGAATACACTTCGACGCGTAGATTTACGCTACCAAGATGCTACCGTTCACCGCAATGTTGAAAAATTAACAAAAAATATTGGAAGCCTGAATCGCTAGAATTCATTGTTCCGGCTCGGGCATCAATGTCACACGCAGTCACGTGGCTCGTCGTCGTCGTCGTCGCAGTGTGTAGTCTATGCTGGAAGTCCCGCAGGGTTCAGATGCCAGTGTGGCGTAACTTGTCTTTGGTTTCCTTGTGTTACAATTTTTGACGGGGTTTTTTTGCAGAAGTCCTATAAATAAGTTAATATATAGTATTGGGGGGTGGGGGGGGGGAGAAAACAATTGGCGACTGAATTCATTGCACAAATCTATTTCCACTTAGCTCTTATCAATGAGCATTGATCTGAAAACCGATTTTAGAATTTTTTAAAAATGTTTTTTCAATTGCGATCGATTACTGTCTTGAGCTTTTTAACTCGAAAGCGAGACAATTGAAGCGTGACAAGGCCTGGTCCTTCGCTCGGCATTAAAAAAAGTAAATTTGTGCAATTCCTGAACAACCAATTTTCTTCTAAAGTATTTTAGAAGAGTGTCAAGCGCCATCAGTAAAACACCCAGGGCTTTTAAACGTTGCCCTCTGCTCTTTTGAGCGTCTTGTTTGCTTTTCAAGTTAACTGCTCCGAAAACATTTTTGTAATGCGAACGGATGATGAAGAGTGTAGAGCAATTGTTGCTGCACTCGTATAGATGTTTTCCCTCTTCCACTGCTTGACACACGTATGATGTATTATTTTGACGAATTCCAGTTGCGCTACACAGCTGTGCATGTGAGGAAGAGACCCAATGCAGCAAGTTCCATTCGCTTTAAATGACCAAAACGTGTGGTGGATAAAAGCCGGGGTGAATCAACTTTGTTTCTGTGCTATATTTGCGCCGCCGTGTGTATTCGTCAAAGTCGTCCTCTTCATGTCTGTCTCCGTGCGGAACAGTGTGCACATCATCGTGTCTCACATCTCCATTATGCCTGTCACATGGAGAGTCCATACCAGGTGGCGGAGGTGAGGTGAGCAGGTAGCGGTGTCACTACCTATACACACCATTACGTTTTTTTTAATACTAAAAATTATCAGGAAGCAGCGGGCCACGACAGATGTATGTGCCTGTTGTGTGTGTGGGTAGCTTTTAACTGGACGATTGCTCTAATCCGGTGCTGTCATTAACTCGTGCCACATTGTCATTAATGTTTGAGGTGGAGAAGGGGACATTTTTTAAACATTTTGTATAAAGATTGTACTCGGTATTAACCCTCTGATGTTCAGGGGGTCAGGGGTTATAAACTATGACCCATCCAACCTTGTTCTGTATTTGAGAGGATTATATTTGTGATAAGGTATGCTCTTCCCCGCTTCCAAAAATTGCACTCTCCTAAAATAGTCGCCATGCAAAGTATATCTGCGTTGACAGCACATTCGTGAGATGTGCGTTGTCCCGTACTGTGAGTGCTTTGTGAGACACCCATCTGGGTATTGAGCATGCTGTTTTATGATTGCAGTGACCCACCCAGGTTCGATTCCTGGTCAGTGCACAACTATATGTTTCTAGATTTGAAGTTTTCGTGACTGCAAGGGTCCATACTCTTTGTTTTTTTTTGGTAAAGTCACGTAGGTGAAAAAAGGAAAATACATTTTGCTGTGACGGTTCCACCTGAAGATGGAAGCTTGTGTAGCCTCCGAAACGTCGTGATTTAATTTATTTTCCTTTTTTTACCTACGTGACTTTACCGAAAAAACCAAGGAGTATACACAACTGTATGGTATGAGTTATCTGAAACTAGGTTGACTCAACCTAAAATTGGTACCTGAAGCAGTGGGTATGGGGGGCGTGTTACTGGTCCCACTTCAAAATGTGTACCATTCCAGGTTTAATAGGCAGTTGCTAACAGGTTTTGCTCCAAAGCTTTGTATGGCTTGGTTGTATATTTGTTATATGCTAACAGTAATATATTGATGAGGAGTATCAGCAAAATGTTTGGTTAAGAAGTGGACCTGGAAAAACATATCCACCACTTTTTATCCCTTTCATTATTATTCATTGACATCCTTGTAAAAAAAACATTGTCTGCTTTATCCTTTCCCAGTTGGTTAGCATCGGTGCTCACCATAGCGTCATCACAGTATTGCAAATGAGCAACGCACGTTGTGAACGAAGATTGTACTCTACTGTACACGGTCACGCGGCACTGATTGAACGACCTTACACGCTGTAAGTAACCACGGCCGTGCCGTGGGGTCACGGCGCTCTTAATGGCCTTGTCATCAGAAGCGTGGCTTTTTGTTTCAAGGGTTCCATTTATCGCAGCTCGGGGGGGCGGGGTGAGGGCAATCTGTTGTGGGTCCAACCGACCCCAGCCGGCGCTAAAAATTGCAGCAAGTCAGGAGGTGAAATAAAATGCTGGCAGTGTGGCGACCGTAGCCAACGAGCGAAGCAAAGCTTGGGTGAGCATCGCCCATTGCGTGTTGTGCAGCCATAAAATTTGGGCGCGTGGGTGTTGGTGTGCATCACGCTACCATGGAAACTGTAGTTCAAGGGGTTAACGAAAGGTGATTTAGCGATTTTTTTTTTTACAGTAAATATGGTTCTACGAAAAAACATACTTTTAAACTTGTGCCAAGTTTAGCAACGTTTGGCCACGTACGGTGCGAAAGAAGTTCAACATACAAATGCAAATGGTGATGTTAAAATGTCACAATCATGTTACCCATTTTATGTTCTGTAACTCCCCAGCATTGTGTAAAATTGCCAAAAAATATCGTGAGTTCGTGGAAAAATTCCTGCAAGTCAAACGTTATTTTATCAAGAAGCTGCATTTCTGGTTCCTTATTTTGAGCCAGTGGGAACGGTGCCTGAGCGGTTAGCGCACTGCGCTATGAAACCGATGACCTGATTTAGATTCCTTTCCATAAGAGTATGTGGAGGTGAAGACATCCCATCAGTGGATTGATAAAAAGCTGTGATCTATTAATGATGAGTATCTTATATATATTATCGGCTAGTTTGACAGGTCTTCTGACGAGGCAGCTTGCATGGCAGATTTAATGACAATTGGCTAGGTGCCAATGCCAATCAGACCATGCACATGATTGTACATGACAACTGCGTAGAGTCGGAGTGTTCTCACTTCATGTTCTGTGGGTTTTTTGCCCCCAGAGTCTGCAGCTTTTTTATGCCCTACATACATAAATTAGAAAAATAGTTCAAGAATGCAATGGTCAAACATTACCAAGAAGGGTCCTCCTGAAAATGAACTGAGGTTCAGCAAGGCTATAATGAGTCAATATTTTGAATGTTAACTATTTCATTGTTCTCTCTCTCACATTCGGCATATGTCTTTGCCTATTCCTTCATTTGGCTGCTGGGTCCATATGAGCGTTACTCAGTGCGTGCCATCCTTGAAACTACCGAGGTAAATCGAGGGAAAGAAAAGGCACATTATACATTGTTAATACTATAAATTGGGGGGGGGGGGGGTGGTAAGGGCTGGCGTTGCTATGGCTCGGAGATCACTTGATGTTAGTGTTGCTAGGGTTAAATAAATGTGGCATTTCTTTGAGGTCATCCATAATAGATGGGGCCCAGCCAGATGTGTGGTGCGTTTTGTACCCAGCATGTGCCCATATGCAGCTTTCAGCCAATTAATGTATTGCACTGCCCGTTTCGTTCCTAACAGCGCCGTGTGTTATGTTATGTTCAACATTGTTTTTTTCTCTTCTATTGAATGTCTGATTGAATGTCATCAGCAATAATCTGCTGGATGAATGCCTCCAAAAGCTGTTGCCTTCTCATGGTTCCGCGAAACAGCGGTCCACCGATGTCCTGCACACGAGCTAATGTTCACTGCTCCATCTCCACAGTAGACATGTTATTAAGCTTCAGATTTTGATGTAAAGCTTTCGTGACTGCAGGGATTCATCTTCTTGGTTCTTTCGGTAAAGTCATGTAGAAGGGAAATAATAATAATAAAACAATAAAATACAATTCTCACGACGTTTCGGCCACAACGCAAGCAGCCGTCCTCAGGTGAAGAAGAC
>CM025619.2:3313590-3345734 GCA_014621495.2 Entosphenus tridentatus
TATTTTATTACTTCCCTTCTACGTGACTTTACCGAAAGAACCAAGAAAACGTCTTAAATATTGCTGTTTGTTGCCCACCACTTGGCATTTTGGGGCTTTGCTCAGAAAGAAGTTCAAACAACAAAGGCTCTATTTCGATTTAAAGCTTTCGTGACTGCAGGGATTCATCTTCTTGGTTCTTTCGGTAAAGTCACGTAGAATGGAAATATGTTGTATTTTTATTATTTTATTATTTCCATTATACATGACTTTACCGAAAGAACCAAGAAGAAAAAACAAAGGCTCCTTGTGTGTGTGTGTCTTGTTGGCGCACCAAGGCTGTATCCCGAGCTATCTGTCTGACATGCGTTTTAAGCTTCATTAATGATTAAACCTACTTTAAAAGGGCTTCCAGGACAAACCGTGTTACCACTAGTGATAGTGACATATCTTACAGTGACATATAAACCATTACGCAAGACGTGCAACAGTGGCTTCACTAGAGCATGCCTTAAATGCACTTTCAACTATTTTTCTTATTAATGAAGCATCAAGCTCATTTCAAGACAACCCAGGGCTTCAGAGAGTAGAGGCACCCCTAGGTACAAGCTGTTTTTGGGGGCTGTATCTTACGTTAAATAATGTAATGTACCTAATAAGGTAAGACAAACGTCGGTGTCTCGATTCTTGCAATCGCAGCATGGTCATCATTTCTCTTGGTTGCCCCAAGTTAATAGCGGACACTCCACAAATGTATGGGGAGCGCCTAGTCAACTTCTTCTTTAGTATGGCAGTTTTGGGGATTGCAACAGATTACAAATTGACGTCGAGATTTGATATCCATTCGACTGCTTCAGGAGTAGCCGCGTGGATTTGTTTCAGATCGCCGCTGAATGATCCGATTGGGAGAGTTGTCGACGATGTGTCGCACGGGCTGAGATGTCGCGCACCGCAGTCCCACATCTTCCATAGAGTGTCCGGATTCGATTTAAAGGAGGGACCAGATCTTCCTCTGATAGGTCAGATCCTGGTTGGAGGATTGTGGGGTCGCTGACAATGGATTTCTGCAGCAGGGCTTAGTCTCTCCATCTGACAACTTTCCTTGACTTCCCACAGTGGTGCTCACTGAGGGATGATGGGCTAAGTGAGCCACATAATGGAGTTTTAACTTGACCCTTTCAGGCTGTCATTGGCAGCCTTAACCATTGCACTTCATCGATTATGTAAAGATGTCCAATTAAAGGTTCCTGTGAGCATAAATATTATGTAACGGTAAGACAAGTTGGCAGGGGTCATCTGTGACGGAGCTGTCGATTGCTGCAGAGTGCCCAAGAGATGCCATTCACAGTGCAGCTGTCTTTAAAACAACACTTGGTACACCTATTTTTGGGTCTTAATGTCGCTGGGAACCCACTGAGCTCCATGCTTGTAAATACAAGAGCATATTATTCGAATGGTCCACTAATTTCTAAGATAATTTGAGAGATTTGAAACTTCTTTGAAATTAATGTTTTTGTTTTCAGTCTCTTTAGCAAGGATGATGGACACGGGTAAATGGCACTATGGTTATTATACTGTCATGCTTCCAGTGAGAAATATCGAAAAGCCCTCTCGTATTTTACCGTATGTACATGACATTTAACGCGAAACAAAACCTGCCAGCTTCAAACATTACTGCAGCATTACAGCGTCTACATGTTTTGGGCAGTGTGCCCCATTCAAAGCAGGGCCGTTAATCAGATTTAGCCATCCTTATTTTTCTTTTGCTCCAAGGCATTTTTTCTAATTTTAATGATGATGATTCAGTTTTTTTTCACGTGCTTTTTCAACATTTTGATAAACACAGTTCTTAAATTTTAAGTCAACGCAGCAAATGGCTTGTATTTTCCGCCTTTGCCACTCTGCAGAGTGTTTGTCACGTTGGCGAGGCGTTCTAATGAATCCTTGCTTGGCTTCACATATTTAACGGTGTTCTGTCATCGGCGCAGTGTTTCGCCGAGGGACGACGCGAGCTTGGAAATCTGCCCTCTGCAAGGTTTTCAAGGCGGCTGCTGCACTAAGCACTCTTGCATCATAGGCACACACTGATAGTGTCGTGGATTTATGCACCCGCGGGAGTTTTTGGTAGTTTTTTGGCGCGACCTGCGGGGACGCATGCCTGGAAAGCGCCGTGGAGGTGGCATATGTTTGGAGGCGATTTGTCGTGTGGCCGTGCTCTCCTTTTAGCCCCCCTTGGCTTCTGTTTTGCATTGTTGTTGCGAAGAGCCAAATCGCTCGCATTCTTCTCTGTGTAAGCCTCACCCGAAGAAGGCAGGCTGCATGGCGCACATTGCCATTTCTGTTTGCAGCGACATAGTTGTGTGTTGACTGCAGGCATGGGAGCTTTTGTTTTTATGAGAATGCTTTTTCTCGTACAAATCTAAAGGCATTTCTGCAGTCACACGCAGATAAATATTTGAAGCGTGAAGGAATCGTCGAGTGAAGCGGTTCTTTTGTATTGAAGTTAATTTTTTTATTTGTGGGTCTCAACATCGTTTTTTGTCGTTGCCAAAAAAACATTACAGCTGGCTGGTTAAAGCCAAAGCTTAATTGTAACAATTCCTCACTTTGACCAAACCAGGTTTGCTTATGTTCTAAAAAATAAATCGATTGTTCGCTCCAATTCCCATGTAATGTTGATTCATTATTGAAAACCTTGCAGCCACATGATATTTCACATGCACTTAATAATCAATTCTACAAATCATGAAAGACGTCAATTGTTTCATCCATAGGTATCAAGACGATAATTATAATCACTTTAATTACAATAAATGTTGGGTAACTTTAAAAGAGCCAGACTGAAGCATCTGCAAGATTACAGTATTATGTTTCACCATTAATGGTTGCAATTGATTTATTTTACTTTCCATTCTCACTCTAATACATGCTTGGTTTTGTTTACAAATCATTGGAAATCAAAGCACGGTGTCTTCTGCAACTGTTGGCGATGGTTGTGTGAGAGAGAGCTCAGAAGCCCGCTCATTGTTGACTCTGTGCAGGTGCTGGACGGGGAGAGGCTGTCAAAGGGAGACCAGGGATCGGCCAAGAGCACCCCGAGCAAGGGTGGCAAGTCCCCGGCACGCGGCTCGCGCAAGCAGCGCACGGTGCCCTGCTCTGTCAGCCTGCTTGACGGATCCGTGTTCCCATGCGCCGTCGACGTAAGGATTTGCGACGGCTGTGTCATCCCCTGGCCCTCCGCGTGGCTCGGCGCTGTAAATGTCAATAGTGGGTCAGCTGTTGGGTCGTAAGCAGCGTCTGGCTGCCCGAGTCGTTTTTGAGTTTTGCCGCGTAGGAGTTTAATGGCACCATTCTTGTCGATAACCCTCCAACATCCGACAAGATCGTCATGTTTGTTTGTTGTCCTTCCCCCGCACCTCTGATGAGCACGGTTAGCTACGTAGTTTGCTAAATAAGTTGTACATACATCTACATGTTGACAAAGATTATTATTTGTGTATGCCAATGTGTTGATCAAGTTTTGGCCAATAAAGCACCTCGCCAGACTGTTTATAACTGACTTGAACATCGGCTTGCGACATTTCGCTCAAATTGCTATGAGCGTTATAAGGTAGAGTTCTTGAAAATCGATTTTTGCTTGACATGTGTTTTTAGTTCGTAGCTAGAGCTCATTGTTCTTTCCTGGCTTAGAGTCGGTGGTGAACATTTTATGGCATACATTGTGTCCTCAATACCAGGATAAATTCAGGGGTGGGGCATACCCCTGTATATTTCATTATAAAAGGAACCTATCGTTTCTTTGGTCTTTTGGAATATTCTTTTTTTTAATTAATTTCATTAAAAGCCGCAGTCTCCCTGATAAAAACCAAAACAGGGCGGTGATCATCTCTATTGATGACTCTGAGCCATTCGTGAAAGTTCCCCACCGCAGTTGATTGATGATCATTGTAATTATTAATGTTGGTACCACTGTATTTATCCGGTCGTGCATGTTCCTCCGTGCCATAGCTTATAGCTGGTGATTTTTCAATGTAATGAGTTCTAATATGTCAAATGTAATCTGGTCTGTAAGGCAATATGATAGCACTTTTCGATTTTCCTGTGGGTGGTGTTCGTTCTTTTTAGCTTCAGCCGGTGTGCGTTCTGTTTCGCTGCCTTCTTCTTGTGGAAAAAAAGCAGTGGGGAAAGACAGGGTTCTTTCTAGCCTGTGGTACAGTATAGATATAAAGGTTCGTGTTCTGATAACCATTGCATCAGCATTTCAAGTGGAACCACAAAATATATACAAGTTTGTAAACGTAAACATGTCCATTTGCACATTATTAATAAACAAATGAAGCTGGAATTTGCAGTCTTTAGCATGTTTGGCCGCTTTGCTGACCACGCATATCTTTAATGGTTTCATAAATTTGTTTTTCAAGTGGCGTGGTGACGCACTGCTATGAATGAGATTAACCGAGTATGTTTACCGACATGGCTAACGTCTGAAGTGAATTATATCTGCATCGGTCCTGACTCCGCAAAGACAAGCCTGGTGAAGTATCGTCAAAACGGCCACAGTGACCAACATGGCATTGAGGAGGGTGGGGGGGCCTTACATTTAGCAGTGGATAGACGAAGAGCTGTAAATTGTAATTACAATTTGTAAGAATGAAGCTCAAAATAATCTTTATGCACAACACTATCTCGCAATTCAGAAATGCGTCGCCTGCAGTTTTAGGTGGATATTCGTAATATGATTTTGTGTCTTATCCTGCTGGTTAATATTTTAAGCATGGTATTTTTTGTGAAGCATGCAGACTAGCGTTTTGATTTTTGTAAGCCATGTTTCAGCAATTGGGTGTAGTGTTCATTGTACACTTTCCATTTATCTTTATCTGTGGAAAAATAAATTCGTTGTGGTTGCCGTACAATTAAATAGATTTTCGAATGTTGAAAAGCCACAAGATTAGTGTGTGGTTTAAGAAATGAATTGGGTATTGTGAAGCCACGCTCCCTTGATAAACCATGAAATCGCTCACAATACTGACCTTTGTATTCCCCAGTCTTGAGCGAATAAATTATTTAAAAATGCGAATGAATTGTCAATTACAGTGGGTCTTCTAAAGCCTCTTTTTAGCCACTAGTGCCTACCTTCTGGATATGGAAAAACACATCTTGGTCCCTGTGTATATTGCACATGGGATTTGATGCAGGCAAATAGAACTAATAAAATAACTCGGACAAACCATAGCTCCCTGTGAATTTGCAATTGCTGGAGAGGCCTTATTTATATTTAAAGGCCTTCCTTTTTTGATGCCCTTTATGGAAATTGGCCACGCCGACCATAACTCTCAACTCGATCACAATTCTGCGCGGAGGGAAATATTGTCAAAGGGGTGTTGAAAATGCGTGAGTTACTGCACCTGTGTTTTAAAGTGCAAACTGTGCCTTTAGAAGCTGTGGCCGGCTGTGCTGTGGCACCTGTCGCTTTGCTGCTTTCCAGGTTTATTTGTAAAACTTTATAAACGGTTATTAAAAATGTAAATAAGCCTTTGTTGTTTTAGTTGGTGTGACGTATTTGGCTGCTATATATTTCCGCGTAAGCCACTTCATCAAATTTCGATTTAAAGCTTTCGTGACTGCAGGGATTCATCTTCTTGGTTCTTTCGGTAAAGTCACGTAGAAGGGAAGTAATAAAATAATAACAATTAAATTTAAACATAATAAAATATTATTTTCTTTTATTATGTTTTATTTTTATTATTGTATTACTTCCCCACTTAATCAAGCTATCATTTGTGGTCAGGTCACTTCTGAAAAAGGGCTATATAGCACAAGTGGGCCTTACCTGGTAAAAAAAATAAAGTTTAGTTCAGCTACTTTGCCAGCTGCTTATGTGAGTGGCCATTTGGCTAGCATTTAACAGGTCACTTCTTATTTTAGCCAATGACCATATGTTTCCATGATAACCATTTTTTTACACGTGTGTTTTTGGGACAGCTATGATTTAAGGAGTGATGGGAATTTTAATTTCGCCACGTGTCATTAAACATTGTAGACAGCTTCATATGATGATGAGAATTAAATGATGTAAGTGTGTTGTTGATGATTATGTGGATATATTTTGTTCCACAGAAACAAGCTAAAGGGCAGGTCCTATTTGACCTTGTGTGCGAGCACCTCAACCTGCTGGAGAAGGATTACTTTGGACTCAACTACCGTGACAATGCAGAGCAGAAGGTACGGGACAGTGGGCATAGTAGCCTTGGAGTGTATTTTCTAACGCTCATTCGTCATCCTATATTGTTATTCATGTTTACACTAATTGTAATAAGCATAGCAATTGGTCATCTGCCGGTCCATCAAAGGGGTGCCGTGGTGCCGAGATGTTAACTACCTTGCCTGGTATACAGGAGGTCATGGATTCGATCCCGACCCTGATGCCTGCTGTGTATTTGGAGTTTGCATGTCCTCCCTGTGGTCACGCGGATTTTTATCCGGGTTTTCCGGGTTTTTTTCCACATTTAAAAACATGCGTTTTAGAGTTTGGCTGCTAGAATTTTACTTGCATACGTGAGCTATAATTTGTGGCCAGGTCACGTCTGAAATAAAAATTGTTTAGTTTTTAAATAAAAATAGTTTTAGTTAGAATCAATACTCAATCAATGTTACTTATTAACCAATCTGAGTCCTTTCAGAATGCTATGAAGAATGGTCAATGCCTGAAACGGTATCTATTTGGTAGAGTTTTTTGTTTGTTGTTTGTGCTTGTGCACCACTGCCAATGCAGCATAACCAAATATATATTTTATTACATTACACTACAGGTTATTTGTAAAGGAGACCTTTTTTTTTCTCCTCAACATCAAATGCCATGATCAGTCCACTGCTGGCATAAGGCCTCCATGAGCATTAACATCCTCTCACAGTCCTGTAATGTAACAAAGTGGTAGTTGTAGTATTGCGCGTATAATATTAGCATAGTATCTGTCTGCTGGCATTTGGCCATGGTCCTGCAGTACTTATCTGATCAATATTTTCACTATTTAGCGTAGCATTGCAGTAATCGTTGTGGCGGTTGTAATTTCAGAGCTGATAGAGTTAACACCGTATGTCTGTGTTAGCGGTTTAATGAGTGGTTGTTTGTGGAAGCTGTAGATTGCACAGAACTGTGACTGGCTGTATTGGCATTCAGGATGTTTGTAATTGTATACATTTGGCTAAGAGTAGAATCGCTGCCACTTAACAATTCGAAGTCGGAGCCTTCTTCTGGGAATGAGTGTCGCTGACCAATTGATGCCCTCATCCTTGAGCCCGGTGTTTCACAGCCCTGGGTTCACCGTTAATGTTCTCCATTTGTGTTTACTGTTCGTGTTCAGCACGACTTGTTATTCAAATCCATCAGTGTTCTTGCACGTGACCTTGCTTGGCTCACACCCACAAGAGGAAACGGAGCCTCTCCGTTTGTGTAGGAGGGGGGAAATAACGATCTTTGCAGGAGGGGGAAGCCGCCGCCCGCGTGGTTGGGTTTTCTTGACAACTTTGCTGCGGTTTGCATTCGGGCCATCTGCAATCTAAAAAAAAACTCCTCCTTTACTTCCTGGAAAATTTTTATTTCTAAAGTTTCGCAGCCTATGTCGGCTTCTATATGCTAGAGTTTGGAAACAATATTTGCTGATTATGAACAAAACCCTCATTGTTTTGGAAAAAAATTGCTTGCATTATATTATTAATTTCAACGTGTACCACGCACAGTATTTGCTCCATGAGCTTGCATTTTCAATAGCCCTTATTAGGCAATGGTGTAATGTTGAACATATCCCATTGTGGCATTTGTATTTTGTTCCTTTAAAGATGTTTGGGCAAGGGCATGCATGTTGTGATCTTTGAAAAAGTAAGTAAAAATAAAGCATCGTCAAATCTGATTTGGCAGTTGATGTTACATTTTAATTGTGTTTGTGATCTCGCTTTTGACAGATTATTAAATGAATAGGTGATCCATGACATTCCTTTGTCAATCCACTGCTGGATGAAGGTGTCCCCACGCCATGTTGGTTAATGGGTTTTTTTTGACAAGTTCACGTTAGCCAATGCTGGTTTGTGAAATCTGAGGCCCATACTTGGTACAGATATCACTTGTCACTGCTATGTATGTCGGAAAATCTAATTTGGGTTATGGGTTTATGATGCAGTGCGCTAACCACTGCACCACGACTCAGCCATTATTGTGGGGGAAATGTTAACTACCTCGCCTGGTGTACAGGAGGTTGTGGGTTCGATCCCGACGTTGACGCTTGTATATTTGGAGTTTGCATCGTCTCCCCCGTGGTCGCATGGAATTTTCTCCAGGTCCTCCGGTTTTTCCCTCCACATTTAGAATCAACATGCGTTTAGAGTATTTGACTGCTACACATTTCCACATGATAATCCATTTCGTTGAGCGATCATTTGTGGCCAGGTCACTTCTAAAAAAACGATATAGAGGTCAGTGGGCCTCATCTGGTAAAAAAAAACATTGTACTCGGATAATTGGTAGACCTTTGTTTAATTTGTATCGTTGGCGCGATTCTAACATGTCTGTGGTTTCATTTGTAACTCATTAGGAGGGACCCTGTCTTGTGATCTTTCAGAATTGGCTGGATCCAAACAAGGAGATTAAAAGGCAGGTGCGAGGTAAGTGGATAATATGGACGCACATTTTTGCTTGCGAGGGAATGAACTCATTAACTTATTTCAGCCACACTCCCGTCTAATCGTCCAAAAATGCCAGAATTTCCACAATACCCACATCTCGGTGTGCTGAACAGGTACAGCTTTATTGCACCGCTATGTCACCTGTAAATAAATTGGTAATTGACGTGGGAATATTACCAGGCAGATGGGTGGAATTGTAAGCAACCAAACGCCTTTGAACTTCGATTAACTGAACATTTTAACAATGAAATGGTCTTGAGACCCTACATTAATGTAATTGCTTCAGCCTTGTGCTGCCACTTTATAAAATGTCTTCGCTGCTGCAGTTGTCTAATTAGGAAATTAATTCGGGTTAATGATAGTGTTTGTTCATTGTTATTTGCCACTTTTGTTAGGAACATCACATATTAAGGCTTGTCCCGTTTTAATTATCCTTCGTGGGTAAAGCATTGTGCTTATTGTAAAAAATATATATAAAATCGCTAATATGCGCGTGAGTGACAGCCGTTTTGAAACGAGTATTGTAAGCAGTAGGAAAGGTTTTGTGGCTCATTCACAGGCAGTGCGACTGTGACGTCAACTCGGACATAAACAAGTTAATTTAAAATGAGAGGTGATCATTTCCAATTCAAAGCAAGTCTCCTATTTCTGGTCCAATCATTCTAAACTTCAGGTCAGCATAAAGCATCTTGGTGGTGAAGGTCATGCAGGCCTTGCCATGCCTTCACCGTCCCTCATGAACCTGGATGTTGTGATCCACATGATTTTATCACTCCACACCCAGAGTATTCAGTTGTTAAAACTAGTGCTGCAACAATGCATCGATTCATTAGATTTAATATCTGTTCCTAAGCTTGTGATACAAACGTTGAATCGCCAATGTAAGTTCATGTGACCCCTCCAGCCACTAGAGTTTGCTACATTCCCAACAATGTTTAAATTCGTTTTTCAAATTAAATTGCAACCTTAAATCGCAACAATTAATTTCCTAACGAGTAGGGTGAATCGTGACACTAAAACAGTGGTGGTGTTTGAGGAGCTTGCCGTTATGTTTCTAAAAGGGCATAATTTGAGTAAAATGGGGCAAATGTGGATTATTCGCGTACGTGTGAAGTGTGAATTGGAATGAGCTTCTTACAAAGGCAACAATTTCCATATCCAATGTAAATTGTTTTCGTTTTAGTGTAGACATGAAGTGTTTGCAAGCCAGACGTCTTGACTCACTCACTCGCACGGTGTCGTGTTAAAATAATGTCGCTTGTACGTGTCCTGTAATGCATTATTATCTTTAATTTCCCACTGTTTCCCAAATGGGGTTTCATTTCTCCTAGCTGCAGGCTCCAGACTCTGGCATTATTTTTTTTTTCAAATTTACAATTTCTCAATAATGCAATCGCGTAAGAACACGCTCTCACGAGAGGTGAATTTGTTTTTACTGTAGTGGTTTCGTGAGCCGTGGTGAGGTTTTTGGTAATTGAGTTTTGTGTCATGTGCACAGCACCTTTTGCTGCATTGCTGAAAACGGTGTTAACAAATGTCAGTCGGGGAAACGACTAACAAATAGTACGGCTGTCCGTTTTGGTTAATTGCTTTAATTAAGCTTAGACATTTAGCTATGTTTTATTGTGATATTCGGTGAACATTTTTTATTATAAAATTGCTCATATGCTGTAAACACAATGTGAGAAGTGATTTCAAAAACATTAAAAGCCTGTTTTTGGCATTATTGAGAGAGTGACACAGTGTTAGGTGTAGAGATCACTCGCCGACCAGACCCTAGCCCTACCTATGGCAAAACCAGCCAACAAGACGGTTTCCTTAATCATCTCGCAACATCAAAAATCATCAATGTCACACTAATGCGAGAGCAAATGAGACAAAAGTAAAAGAAAATTATTCAATTTGGCCTACCAGACCTTTTACACGAGCAGTGTCTCCTCACCTTGACCATGCGAGCCTTACTCCCGACGCTTACTCCCGACTCTAACTCCCGACTCTAGCTGAATGAGCCAGTCACGTCCGATAGTGTAAGCTCTGCACCCGATTTTAGTTTAGTCATCCGAACAACAATAGCGAGACCGCTCTGAGCACAGATGGCCACCACTCACCCTTTCCCTTGTCATAACCAAACGAGCCAATCGGTTCCTAGATGGCTCAAACTTTCAATGTGGACAGGTGCAGATAGTGGTGCATATTGCCCTATGACTTCGCTGGATGGAGGACCAAGAGCTGTGAGCACCGCAGACGAAGATGCTGTCTGTGGTTTTGCTTGGCCAAGTGTGCATACTGTAGAAGGGGCCAGGGCACTAGCACCTTGAGCACTATCCCGAACCCTAATCCACCCTTGCTGCTGAGCCAAACCACTGTTAATTTGTTTGCTTTTCACTGTGTGTTGGTGCTTTTAGCACCATATCGGAATTGCCAATGATAGTTTGACATGCAGTCGGTTACGGTTGTGACTCTGATGCTTTGCACCACAGCAGGAGCCTGGACGTTCATCTTCAACACCAAGTTCTACCCTCCAGACCCTGCACAGCTGACTGAGGATATCACCAGGTAAGCTCACATGTTCATCAGTGCCGAGTGAAATGCCACCGCAGTGGATGAATGGGAGCCGGTCACACAAGATGAACATTTGTAAGGCTCTACTCTGAATCGTAAGCAAAATGATTGTAAGGCTCACAAATGTTTTCCTATGCCCCTGTTTTGACATGGCTATCTGGTATACAGGCGGTGTAAATGCACTGGGGCCCACGGGTCAGAGGGGCTAGGGCAAGGAAGAGTGGTGGGGGACAGCATACGAGGCAGGGGTTCTCCATTTATTTCCTTTCATCTGGGTCCATGCCAGCCAACGATGCTATGCCTCTGTTCCCACACGCGCGTTTGACGTGTACTTAGCCTGTGAAATGTCATCCGCCCGCCCCCCTCCTCCCCCAGGTACTATATTTGCCTGCAGTTGCGCGAGGACGTGGCGAGCGGGCGGCTGCCCTGCTCGTTCGTCACGCACGCCGTGCTGGGCTCGTACGCGCTGCAGGCGGAGCTGGGCGACCACGAGCCGGACGAGCACGGCCCCGGCTACGCGTCCGAGTTCCGCTTCGCGCCCAACCAGACGCCCGAGCTGGAGGACAAGGTCGTGGAGCTGCACAAGACGCACAGGTGTGTTGCCGGCGCGTCTACATGCCCGCTGTCGTAGCAGAAGCTCTGGTGGCGGTAGCATGAACGGTCGAGTTGGCAGCAGAAGCGGCATCAGCCGTATCGGCAGTAGGGGCAGCAGCAGTTGTAGTCGTTGCAGAAGTAGATAGAAGCAGGAGTGTGGTAACAACGGTACCAGTGTGCCAACATCTCCGCTACGATCACTATGCACCAAATCGTCAAGGTTTTTGTTTTGGCCATTTCATCAATTTATGAACCTAGGCTTATTGGCGTAAAGTGTACAACTGTCAACACGGTCCCTACCTTTGCAGTCTGTTATCATCAGCCATGATCAATCCACTGGTGCATGAAGACCTCCATAAGCCATCGCCATCTCTGATGTCACCGCCATCATCTGATTTTCCCCTCTGCTGTGTGTCACAGGAACATGACTCCTGCAGAAGCTGACCTGCACTTTCTGGAGAATGCTAAGAAGCTGTCTATGTACGGGGTGGACCTGCACCATGCCCGGGTGAGTGAGCAGCTACTGTGAAGTTTGCTTCATTGGGAATGGTGTCCCTGCTTATTGTTGTAATGATCCCTGCATATACATCGGACATTGTTGTTGCCAATGAAGCCATCAGATGGCTAAGTTCACCTTGGGTGAGAGCATTGAAATGTTTTTTAAAGGCTAGTCAGTAAAAATCAACAGAGATTCAACACCAAATGCGGAACACTCAAGAACTCGTGATTTTTTTTTATAGTAGGATACTTTGTGTTGGCTTCCTGTTTCAAATGCCAAATTTAGAAATTGCCCACCACTAAACTAAGAAGTTAAATTCATACTTACGTAGTTCCGTAGACATTTAATAGACAATGGTTATTGTACTCCATCTGATCGGCACTTGTGTAAATAGAGAACGTTTACTTGTTAAATACTGCACGGTTGTGAGTCAGAGTATGGTTCTTTAATGAGTCATCAATTTAACAATGCAATATGGTCAGCAATAGCACTGCAAACTTGCCATGCACGCCACAACTCAAATGCATCCCAGTGCCAGGAGAGTGTTGGTAACCAGTTGTTTGATTGGGTCATTTCTGTTGGAGTTTAGCAAAGGATTTTACTCAATAAAATGGATGTT
Source organism: Entosphenus tridentatus (assembly GCA_014621495.2). Taxonomy (NCBI): domain Eukaryota; kingdom Metazoa; phylum Chordata; class Hyperoartia; order Petromyzontiformes; family Petromyzontidae; genus Entosphenus; species Entosphenus tridentatus. The sequence continues at coordinate 3,326,520 of CM025619.2, forward strand.
TGACTCAAGGAGAATGAAGGCATTGGGTGACAGGGGCATGCCCCAAGTTTCACATCACAAACAAATGAATTGCCCAACACGTTGTACGTGACAGTGTTGGTTTGTCAGCATTGTCATGTGAAGCTGCTGTCTGCTGGGCTTGTCCATCATCCGCTGTGGCTCATGCATTCCGCAAAATCCATTCAGTCGACTATGGCGGTGATTATCCATTTATTGCATAGGTCAAATGATCTTGTTCTGCCCAGGAATGTTGGTGGCCTGTTAAGTTATGTTCAGTATATATGCTTGCTTACTGATTATGACATCAAAAGCCCTCCCAATGAAACCAATTAAGTATGTATATATATTTGAATTGACCAGACAATAACTCTACTAGATGAATCAATTGTGTAAAACAAAACAATTGTTGGAGCCACAGTCAATCCCCTGGATGCTATATTTTGGCTCGGCGAGTTTTGGAATGTCGAAAGCTACGTTTTACTCACAATATCGTTGTGACTTGGAGAAGCTGGGAATATTTTTGTTTTTATCCCCTTTAGCAGAATGCTTTTTTTAATGAAGTCTTTGTTGGTTGATTGATTGCCTTGGAATGCATTAGGCATTAATTGTGATAGATGTTTACATGCATTTCCATGAGAATGGAGTGGGTTGTGCATTAACCAGACAGGGTGTCGTTAATGAAAGCAAAACAAAACCCTAAGCCTGCGGGATATTTAATGATGGTTGTAAATTGCATGCGCAATGTGTTCAGTGGCTCTGCATCATTGAGCATTGTGGTAATTAAGCGGAGCCCAGAGGAGGAAGTCGGGGGCAGGGTGCTTTGTTTTCCCATGCCATCCTTATCGAGTTTTGTTTGGCTTGTACAGTAAACACAAGTACATTTGTAGGGAATTAACGCGTATTATTATTGACATACGCCTTTCAATAGTGTAATTAGTTTGAGTCCAATTATGCGAATAGTCCCAACTCGGTGTTTGTTAAGAAAAGCAGTGATTTTTATCAAGCGTTATTAACTTCATCAGCTTTTCTCATTTCCCACTGCTGAAATAAACAAATTCAAATCAGTAAACTGCGAGCGAGCCCATCGCAACAGAAACATTGGTGCAGGCCGGAAAAACGAAGAGTTTCATCAACACGACAACGTGCACTGCGTGTGCACAATATCACACGGCCGCAATAATTGATGCACAGCCACCAGTTCCACCAAGGGATAGGACTACAAAGCAGTTCTTCAGTAACTGGTGGTTTTGCGTTTGTTGGAACTTTGAGCTAAATGAGTGCTCGTCGATCACAGCGCGATCGGCTCGCGTTTCAGGCAGTGGAGAGCAATATGTACAGGCAACTGTTTTTGGACAATGGCCCTTCTGCACAACCACTTTGAACGAAGGCCTTTAATATTTTATCCTTGGAACAACCACTTTTGAGTTCCCACCGGGTTGTGGTCATGTCATCTAACCTATAAATGATACTGCTGATGACGGTGATGCTGTTGATGATGCCGCTTATTAGGATTATAATGACGTGATTTCATTTTCCATTTTTCTGCCCTAAATGCGGAGTCCGCAACGAGTAATTAACGACCAGATGCCTACATTTACCACCGTGTGCGACAGGACTCGGAGGGTTTGGACATCATGCTGGGCGTTTGCGCCAACGGGCTGCTCATCTACCGGGACCGCCTGCGCATAAACCGCTTTGCCTGGCCCAAGATCCTCAAGATCTCGTACAAACGCACCAACTTCTACATCAAGATCCGGCCGGGCGAGGTGCGACCAATATTATTCATAATAATTGGCTGTGTCGGGTAGTTGTGGTGGGTTAACGACACTGATATTTACACGATTCATCCCAAAAGGAAACGTAATTATGGGTGTAGCCGCTGCGTCTCTCTTTTTGTTGCTGCTGCTGCGTAAATCCATGTGAATATTTAAACAAATTCTCGGTAATGAAAGTTCTCGTCTCGAAGATTCTTTCTCCAATCATATTAATTTTATCTTTGGACATTGCGACCAGCAAATCTCCAGTCCTTTAAATGTCTGCCAGGCCACTTCACAATTCCTTAGGTTAACTCCTCAGGAGTGCTTGAGCATGCACGTCCAGAGAAAAGAAGCTTGGTTGGAAACTCTGCCTTTTTATAGCAGTGAAATGACGATGTTTAACACGTAGGCTTTCGCAACCAATATTCTTCATAATCAACGTACTCAAATTGTAAATGTTGTGGTTTCACGCTTCAACACACCGGTGGACTAAAGCAGTGAACTATTTGTCTTTTGTCAACGTGACACTTTTTTACTGATTGGCCGTGTCGGGTGGTGGAGGGTTACGACACATTTATAAATAACGCGATCTAAACCCAAAAACGTTGATTATGAAATGACGATGGTTGGAGAAGCATCTTCTTGGCGAGATCTTTCCTTACTCATAATTGTTTACATATTCAGTCTAAATCCCAACAGCCATAATCGATGCAAAATTCAAATGCAGCCAGAGGGGGACTTAAATAACTCTTTCGGATGTAACAGATTTCTCTGCGATTAAGTTTATTTTTCAATTACGTGATTTCTTTTTTTTCTCGATGGCTGAGCAGTGGCATAGTGATTAGCACACTGCACGAGTAACCTGCCTGGCTAACAGCAGTAGCGAGTAATATCCGAACATGTCCTGGCTTCCCCACTTTTACCCACCGGCACTGACCAGCCCGATGAAGTATGGCCAAACAACCCCCATGAAGGACACTGCGTGGGGGGGGGGGGCCTTCTTCCAGTCTTGGTTTGCCGATGGACTTAAACTTACACATTTTGTTTGTACGTTCACAAACGCTTTGGCATGACATTCGTACGTTGGGTTGCAAATGTTATACACGGCAAGTATACTATGGATAGTGTTTAATATTGCAATACTTAAGTATATTAGTTTTTTCACCCTATGTCACCCGACTCCCTTGCATCAATGTTGACATATTTGTTGAATTTACATGATGTGCTCCTTCAATGTGTAATTGTAGGTGTTTCACGCAGCGTTTAAAAAACATACACTGCACGTGATCCGTCGTTCAGATATGTAAGAATATTCTGTAAAATTTTACTTCGCCGAAATGATGCACAAGGCACTTTACTAAAGTATTTTTCAATGTAATGAAGTCTTAATTAGATTACATCTCTCATTAAAGTGTAATAGGCGAAGTCAATGCGAGCAGTCTCCCGTGAGACGTGTGCCATGTGAGATGAATGATTGAAAACAAAGATTTAAATCTAGATTGAAAATAATTTCTCTAGATTTGCTTTTTGTTTTTAGTTTGTTTGTCCTTCCCCTGCACCTCCGATTAGCACGGTTGGCTGCGTACAGTGCGAAAGAAGTTAAACATACTTTACATCTTGGGACGTGACAGATCTTTAGAGCAGAAAGGGCAGGTGTAGAGATTTGCGTTGCTCAACGATGAAGTTGCCGAGTTCATTTGTGCATGTACAACACTGCCGACGCATCGCCTTAACACTTGAATTGATTAGTGCCGTTTGTCATTCAGTTTGAACAGTTTGAGAGCACCATCGGATTTAAACTCCCAACGCACAGAGCTGCCAAACGGTTGTGGAAGACCTGCATTGAGCACCACGCTTTCTTCCGGTAAGAAGGAACGCCAAAGTTTTGCGTCAGGGAGCAGCTAATTTAGTGGTAAACCAATCGTTTCAATACATTTTGCATTGATTAACTAGGCAACTGCCCAATTGGGGTTGTAATCTTTTTTTTACAAAAAAACACATTTGTCAACACCGCTGTCTTGAAATTAAACTATATAATTGGTAAAAATATAAAATATATTATTTTGCCGATTTATAAGTGTTCATAAGAAAGGCAATGTTCTTGACAAACGTGGGTTTGTTGTTTATGCTTGTTCATTACTGCCAACGCAGTTTCGCCAACTAATTTGTGGTACTTATTTTAATGACCCCAATGAAATTAGGGAGCAAATGGGACATAATGCAAACAGACGCAAGCAAGAAGAAAAATAATGGATAAAAAAAATAATTTCAGCCCCCCGAATCATGACAATGAAGAGCAGCGGTGGAGTCCTTAAGTGGTCAGTGGTCGGACACAAGCGCAGGGGGGTGGGGGGGGGTGTAGTAAGCAATCGCTGGCGTAGCTTGTGTTGAGATGGATCGCCAGCGGTAGCTCTCACGGGACGTGTTGGACAGCGCCTGCCAACGTGTCTGATCAGTGCCCCTTACTGCTGCTTCTGTTGCTGTGCGTCGCGCCCCCGGGCAGGTTGGTGTCGGCCGACCCCCAGCCCAAGTCGCGCATCTTCACGCTGGGCTCGCGCTTCCGCTACAGCGGCCGCACGCAGGCCGAGACGCGGCAGATGAGCGCCGCCATTGACCGCCCCGCGCCCGCGTTCCAGCGCTCGTCGAGCAAGCGAAAGACGAGCACGCGCAGCCTGGACCGTGGTACGTATGTATGTTGAACTTCTTTCGCATCGTACGTAGCCGACCGTGCTAATCGGCGGTGCGGGGGAAGGCTCTCCTTTCCCTCGCGTCCGCCACTCGATTGGCATTCGTCGTCTTCATCGTCGCCGTTTTCTATCCGCTGCTGAATGAAAGCTGCTAATTACGTGCCACCTCAAGTCAGCTAGCGACCTGGAAAATTTTCTATGGGAAATTAGGAAATGAAAAGAACGTGTGTGTTTATTTTGATGCAGCTAGTTTAAATAGTTTTTTTGTTGTTTATTGCTATGTCTCGTCAACCATCCCACTGGCACCACCTAGCGTGCGAGTCGCATGCGGTGACAAACGAACGGAAGAGAGAGCGCTATTATTGGAGGTGTCACTGTGTCGATGGTCGTGTTTCCACAGCGCCCATGGTGAGCGACCACGAAAAGGTGTCGCTGGACGGCGCAGCCGCTCGCGATGTGCAGCCGCCCTCCGTAGACTCCAACGGTGCCGCGAAGGTGGAGGCCGTCCCCAAGGCCTCTGCGGAACCCCACGAGGCCCCCCCCTCCGCCGTCGACAAACAGCGGCGGCAAGGTGATGACGGAGCGAGGGCCGCTAAGGTTCCCAGCGGCGGCAGCAGCAAGGGGGGCGGCTCGGTGGCTATGGCAACGCCCGAGGATGGAACCACGCCCAACGACCAGACGAGCACGGAGGGGGAGGGGGAGAGAGCCGGCAGCAGCCAGACGCCCCCCACGGGGAGAGAGGTGTGTGGAAAGCTACTGGGTTGCTCCAACCCGCATCACACACCGTCTGCCCTGCTGCATTTGTTCTTTGTGTTGTGATTTGTACTTATTGTTCGAGCGTGATTTTTTTTACGCTCTGTTGATTGCAATATTGTAGTTGTCATGATTGTGCTCTTTTATCTTTTGTAATAATGATGAAATATCTTAATAGTAATCAAGGTCAAGAGGTCGTTATGGCGAATGATGTAGATGTCACCACATCTTGTCATCACTTGCTTTTTTCTGCTTTATTCTATCCATTTTTGCCAAGTGTTATGTTCGAGGATAACCTTGTGGGGCCATAGGAATGTGGAATTTCCACCACTGCCTCAAGGCTGTACATATGACAAATATCACCCCGAAATTGTGTGAACAGGGTAAACGCATTGTCTTTTTAAATATATATATAATTTATGTTATGACAAGATTCATTTCGCCCTGTACAAAAAAAAAAATTTGAATCCTAGCCTCATTAGCGGGTTCTAACCTAGTTAGAAATGTCGACTTACTGCTTGACTGTGATAGACTCGAAACTAAAGAAATAAATATTTTAATTTAAATGATAATATCCATCATGTCCCCCGTCCAACCTAATGATAATGATGGACTGCTACAATGTTGATCGCCGTTTGTTTATTCACAACTCGTACGTCCTTCATTGGCAGTTACAATGCATATTTGGTTAGCCTGCAACCATCTTTACACGAAGAGATACACTGGATGGTCTAAAACCAACAGAGACTTAATGACTAAACTCGCCTAATGTTAATTGCCAAGTCGAGTAATATTCTATCTGGCCTCTTTTAATGGTTGCTAGAGTGAGCCGAAAATGACAGTTCTCATTGTAAATCCCAAACACTTAGCAGAGTCACACTTTAAACAGTGGGAGCCGCCACACCATTGAATAATGAATTGCTCACGTGGTGATGGTCTTGAGATGCGGTTGCTCTCTCATGTCATTTTCAACAACGTCAATGGACTGTAGCCGATGGGGATTTAAAAGTGAAGGAATTGCTAATTTACTGTGGTGTGTTTGAGCAGAATAATAGTTTGATTGACTTCAGCTTTTAAGTTCTGACATTCCCTCCCACTCTGCAGTGCATTTGGTTGGCAGGATTAGACGCCAAGCTGAAACGAGCACTAAGAATGCTGCACACACTCGCAATTACTTTTAATTCTTTGGTGCGGCCCTGGGACCTTTTTTATAATGCGGTTTGCACGTCTGTTTACGCTCAATATTTATTTGCAGATTGTTATCCTTCAGAAATGTTTTAAGTGGCCGGGGTGGATTTGGAGCACTGATGCATGTGTCAGGTTACTGAGCCTGTGCCTCAGATCGCAGAGTTAAAACTTAGCAGGGGGGCGGGGGGGGAGCAAAAACACACCTCGTGCTCATGGGCATAAACTTTCATGACCACCTTGGCCCGCACCGCAATCGGCGGTATGTCCGGCTAGCATGGCACACGGCAGTGCAGTCCATCACCATTTCCCAACCACAACCACCGCCCTCAATAAAAGAGCACCACCGCCATTAACACAATCAACAACGTCACCACCGGTGGCACAACTGTTGTTAATTCATGGAAAAGGCGCACGCATACAAACACTATTAACACCGTCACCAGCACGGTCACAACCAACCGGCACCATTACACTGACTTTGCAGTTGCGCAATACTGCAGGGAAATTGCACAATCACAGTTTGGTGATGCCTGAAACCGGATGGTCTGGTGAGCCATGTATATTGATGTTTAGCTATGCCCCTGATAGAATGACAAGTGCCCATAATAACAACATCCTTAATTGTTTTACCCAGTTATGAGTCGACAGCAAGTTGCATCATGCACAAGTGGAGGTGTACAATTTTAGATGTTGATCTCCAGATTAGGCAGTGGTCGATAATGTTGATTGAGGCACTGGAAGAGCCTTGTGCTTTTGGTTTCTGGAGCTGTTTCTTATTAGCTTGTGTTGATGGTTTCTCCTGGAACTTTATCTTGAGACTCGCTTGCTGTGTAAGTGTGTGACTGATGACATTTGCCAAGTACGTAATTCTAAAATAACAATCGGCTGTTATCTTGTAGACAATGTACCTAGGCTGTGTGCCATGCATGCACTTTCAGCACGAGTTTGACGTTTTTGTTAAGGAGGAAAAAATACTTTAAAGTCAAGGCCCGGGACCCCTCTGATGACATAAACTGCAGCTCCACGCTTTTGCGTTTTCAGTGCAGTGTTTCCGCAGTCATGTAACTTGCGCTCCTGCCTGAACTTTAAAGTCTTTTGTTCTTATGAACGAAGATTCACGCTCCCGTTGGCCAGCCCGTGACACACAGCCTAGGTTTGCATCTGATTTTTCAAAGCAGTTTGCGGTTATTTTATTTTCATGAACTGTGTCTCATCCCAGAACCATCGCAGCAGAAGAGTGGCAGGTGAAAATGTGTTTGTTAGGCATAGCAGGCTCATGCTGGAGGTCTGTACGCAGCACCTTGTGCCGACGCTTTCCTAGTGTATCTGCATGCTGCCCTAACACTCTAACCCTGTGGGTCCCAACCTGTTGCCTGACGACTCTCCAAGGCAACCCCCCTCCGTGTCGCCTTAACAGACGATTGAAGCAAGTGCTGTTAGTGAGCACCTATGAAGGCTGACACTGCACACGAGGGGGTGGGTGGCCAGCACCACTTCTGGATGTCCTTTGTCTTCCTAGTGGCAATGTTTGCACACTGCACTAGGTTCTCATTTAAGGCTGAGTCGACCTACGGGAGACCCAGAACCGGTTCAGATATTCGTCACCGATGTTGTCCGCGAGCGGGAATTGAACTTGCGTCGCCGGGTTCGGAGTGCAGCGCGCGAACCGCTACGCCACCGTTCACCACAGGACCAGCAGTGCTCGCACACAAACACACGCACGCACTTGCAGTGCCCTTACTGTGTCCACACAAGCGGTCACTTGTTCGCACATAACTGACTTCATCCTGGACGTTTTGACATCGCCTATCATGAGGGCCTAAGAGCGCACTCGCTCGCAAATTACGTTTCATTATTTCGCGCTGCCCTCGGACGTTAACATAGCGTGCACGTCTGTGTCCATGCCGCCCTGCCCTTACAGTGATCACACCGCTAATGCTTGAAATACCGCACTTGCACAAGCGCACGCAATCGTGCTCGTGTACACAATGACACACCGCTTGATTGGCATAACCTCCCTCACTTAGTGGAGTCTTTGTTGGCAACGAATCCAACAGTTGTTGGTTCTGGTCAGTTTGCTATTACTCTGCTTACATGTGTACAAGCGTAAGGTTGGGAGCCACTGCTTTTTTTAACCCGTTGCCGTGTGGAGTGATTCGGTGGAGTCGTGGTTGTCTGATTGCGTAGCTCTGAATGAAAGTGAGTCATAACCCAAGCTGGGCAAGCAATGCCTGTTAAGTGGGCCTTTTTAATAATTAAGCGGTGTTGTCAGCGAGCTTCCACATAAATGGTTCCCCAGTGTTAAAAGCTATTGCCCTGTGGCCTTCAACAAATGGGCCGTTCCACCTGTTCCAGTGTTCACCTGCAGGTAGTAACGATAGTGGTCATGGTAACCGCATTGCTGTGCATCATTGGTAATGATTGGACAAAAGCCCCTTTGCCCAAATCAGCATAATGGGCATGGGGATAAATATGCATCGAAGGAGCACGTTTGGATGCAATGCTGCTTACATACGTTTTTACGGTTCTGTGAATACCCTCCTACTCATATTAGCAAATGCAGCAGTGCATTATCATTATTATAAGCCAGTAAACACGTATGCCAATTATCTGACGGTGATGTTAGCGATGATAGTCAAGTGTCTCTAACATATACCATCCGGTAACGATTTACCCCTTTTGTGTGTAAAAAAAAGTGCAGTATTTTCAACTGCAAAGTTAAAACGGGTAATGTCTTTGCAGAAAATATGTTTTGTTAAGCACGGCAATGCACAATTATTTAGATAACTAATTATACACAGGCCGACATCTTAATTAAACCAATTAATGTTAAGCAATATATTCTGCTAAAAAGGCAACCACCTCTTCACTTATTGAGTCGCTTTGCTGTTGTGCTTTGCCTGTACAGCTTTTTTCCCCCCATTTTTTTTTTATCCGAGTCCGCATTGGTATTTATTCCAATCACAGGGTCTTTCTAAATTTAGCTGATTATTGTTACGAATATAAATGCCTGAAGTGTTTAATCAAGCCTGATGTGCTTCTGTGCATCAGCCACGCGTCATTCTGGCTTGGGGTCAATTATGTCAGCGCTTCTAAGTGTCCCTCCTGTAATTGTTTATTAGCGACGAATAATAGTGACCCAGATCACTGTTATGATTCAGTGGGCTCACATGACATTGATTTATCCAAGACAGAGGTTCTTTGCAAGCCATCTGGCTACCATGAGAGGTTCGTTCATGAGGCTATTCACATATACAAACAGAGACAATTTCAATCGAGAAGATGGATTCTGGCTTAGCAATCATTGGAAGGATTTGATGAACCATTTCGGGTCTTAATTTATTGTGTTCACGCTTACGGTGACTTTCAGACCGCATTCCATTTTCTGCTCCCCCCTCCTCTTTTCCGAACATAGATGGACTCGTCCATCTGGCGAACTGCCAATTCTCTGTCCGTGGTGCTGAAGTTAGGAAAAACCGCCACTTTTTTCAAATTTTCTTGCTGTGGATTTCACACCTGATGATGATTGCTTGTGTTGCAGTCGAAACGTCGTGATAATTTTTTTTGTTTTTTATTTGTATTCTTTTATTATTTCCCTTCTACGTGACTTTACCGAAAGAACCAAGAATAGTGACCCAGTCGAGTGCTGGAGGGCACTGTGACATGAGGCTCTTCAACAGGACATCGTACCAAAGATCGGAATACTCTTGTGGACATTATGGATCGTATGTCAGTCTTCTGTGAAGTAGACACATGTTTTATGAAGCCCAACGTCGAACAGAAATCTTTATTCCATTGCATCACAGTTAATATCAGTAATGTGAGTTGTAATCAAATTAGTATTCTTTCCTGAGTTTGCAGGATGGCAAGTTATTATTAATGTTGATTTGAAGCTTTCGTGACTGCAGGAATCCATACTCTTGGGTTCTTTCGGTAAAGTCACGTAGGTAGAAATAAAACAAAATAAATTGCGACGTTTCGGCGCTTGTGTTGCGTTCGAAACGTCGTGATTTTTTTATTTCTACCTTCGTGACTTTACCGAAAGAACCAAAGAGTAAGTTATTATTATCCAAGGCTGTTAACAAAATTTGGCATTGACATGTAAACTTCGTGTATAGATTATATGGGTATAATGATTACTTCATGGGACCTCCTCTGCCAGTACCAAAATATGAGAATAGGTTTTCCCCTTTTTTTCTGGCAACAAAACAGGTGTTGAGATGTTAAAACACCAAACTGAAAACTTTTATGATGAATCATGTCTGCATTAACCACAATACTTGTGGTTAGAATGCAAACAAAAAACATACTCTGATAGTATATGCATTGTCTTTGAAACTGATTGGTCCACACCAGAGACAGCTTTCTTTCGAGCCTCGTCTCAAACGGTGTTAGACCAGAGGACGCTAAAAGGCGTACGTGATTGATGACTTGATACTGCACCTTATGACACGTGCATACATTTGCATGTGGAAAAATGGCATTTGGAAAAATCGATGTTTTTCTATTTGCGTACATGGTGTGAAGTTTCCAGTTGTATCCCTCTCAACATTTGTTTTCAGATGCTTAACACGTCTATATATATCTGCTTATGCTGTCTCATATATATAGTGAGGGCAGTTATTGAAGGTGGATTGCGATCAAAATGATGTAATGAAGATGTAGAACAAGAAGAGCGGGGGGGGGGTGCTTGGGTGGCCTTTATTTAGCAGTGGATAGATAATGGTTGATGATGATTTATACAAAATAGTTAAAATAGTTTTAAGGTTGCCACATTCACCACAAGATGAATAAAAAAACCCATCTTCAATGGAATTACGACAACATCGCAACCGTGCATTGAATTGTTAGGCGTGCAAGTGCACACCGTGAAGGTGTAAAACCGGTAGAGTTATTAAAAGGTTACATTTGGTTATTTGATTTTTGAAAGACCCTGCAGGTACTAGCTTATACAAGGGATCGTGTTTGCAATAACCACAACACAAGCAGTCAAAATGCAAACAAAAAGAAACAACTCTGATAATGATATGCACTGTCCTTGAAGTTGATTGGTCCACACTCGAGACAGCTTTTCTTAGAGCCTAGTCTCCATTGGTGTTGGACCAGATGACGCCAAAAGGCGTACAACTCAAAAAACAGCACACTATCAGAGTATTAAGAGCTCGGGGTAAGCATTTACACTGTGTGGATCAATCAACTTCAAGGACAGTGCATATCATTATCAGAGTTGTTTCTTTTTGTTTGCATTTTGACTGCTTGTGTTGTGGTTATTGCTAACATGATCCCTTGTATAAAGGTGTCAGTTTTGTACCAGTTGAAAGGGTAAAAACCTATTACTATATTTTGCCACTGGTAAAGGAGGTCTCATAATGTTACAAGTCATTAAAGGTACGCTATGCTGCTCTGTGTTGACGCAACAAGCTTAAGCAACTAATTAGCTATTTAAAAAAAAAATTTGCATAAAATTCTTCATCGGGGCATTCGATCATTTCCTAACAGAAACGTTTCACGTGTCCAGAGCGGCTGTGCTATTAACTCTGCTACTTGTTGAACTTGCAGTGATGTGGATTTTGTTGAATATTAATGGTGTGCTTAGCGTGTGGAACAAATAGCTTTAAGGGTATAAGATGGTGCCTCAGTGGCGACGTTAACGACTTCCCCTGGTGTACAGGAGGTCGTGGGTTCAATCCCGACCCTGACACCTGGTATATTTGGAGTTTGCGTGTTCTCCCCGTGATCGTGTGGATTTTTCCCATGGTCCTCCAGTTTTTCCTTCCACATTTAGAATCAACATGCATTTCTAGTATTTGGCTGCTATAAATTACAACGTGATAAGCCACTTTGTTGAGCTATCATTTGTGTCCAGGTCGCTTCTGAAAAATAGCAATATAGATCCATGGGCCTTACCTGGTAAAATAAAAAATAGTTTTGTTTGTATTGCGAAAAGGCATGTGTTTGTTGCTGCTAATTGTGAAACCTCTCCCACCATTCTCCCCTCACACACACATACACTACTTCGAAATGTCTGCCTCCTTATGTACGCACACAAACCCTGTACACACACTCATCGTGTCCACACTTTTATCCACTCAATCCTGTGTACATTACACGGAACGTCATGCTCCTCACACACACTATCCGACCAACATTGATTGTCCTGCATACACGTGTACGCATTCACTCCCTCCTGTATGACACACACGTGTACATGCATGGATGCTTCCTCCTGTATAACACACTCCTCATCCCACACACACGTGAACATGCATGCACCCTCCCTCCTGCATAACACACACCCATCATCCCGCGCACACACGTGTACACGCATACGCTCTCCATCCTACATAACGCACGCACCCACAAGGGCCTCGACGAGAAGCCGGAGCACGCCGTGCGGCACCAGGCCAACCTGGCGGAGCTCAAGCGCTCTTTCCTGGGCGCCCCGCAAACTGCGGACGCCGACTGGAACAAGCGATTCTCCGGCGAGGGCGGAGTCCCCGCCACGGCTGGCCCGGCCGCCAAACAGTCCAACGCTGACACCGCACCACCGGGGGGGGGTCCGCTCGCCAACGGCACTGAGGACAAGCCGGAGCAGGTGGGCGTTGCTCTTGCGTGGCGCGTTCCACTGATGGCGCTGTCCCAATGTTGTGTCCCCCCCCCCTCGCCTTTGCCCCGATTTACGTACCTCAAGCATCTTGGTCGGAGACGTGTGAGTTTGCCATTCGTTGCAGAGTTTTTGCGGATTGAGCCTAGCTGCTGCCTTTGTTAATTATTTCCCGTTCTGATTTTTTTCTTCCGATTCCTTTCCGATACGTGTACATCATCAAAAAGAAAAACTAAAGTAAATTCATTTTATCAGTACCGAGACTCCCACATGGCCACGTGGGAGTGCGTGTGGTACAGTTTGGCGCCAGCTATGGTAGTTGTGTTCCTGTCGCTACAGTTCTCTGCGGTGAGTGCAATGTCTTTTAAAAACAATGGCGCTACGCCTCTCTAAATAAAATTTACGCTAACCAATTGTGGGTTCTGAGATTCGGAGGTGAACGGGACCCACCCTGCAACTTGCAGACGTCTCGAAACTGAAAAGGGTTAACTCTGCAGGTGTGTCAACCACGCACTGGACCTAAAGGATTGTGTGATGTCATGAGCAAGAGCAGGCCGTTGTGCACCGGTGTCTCTCGGTCCAAAGTTGCCATATTCTCAAAATTACTCAATTGGAACTTACATAGCAATCATTGCCCCCTCCTGTGAAAACTTGGTAGTACCCTACTCTGTGGTTCTTTCGGTAAAGTCACGTAGGTATAAAAATAAAATAAATCACGACGTTTCGGGCGCAACACAAGCGTCCGTCATCAGGTGGGAAAGAATGGCCTGCTGCTGATGCAGACTGTTTTAAAGATTTGAAATGGGTGTAGCCCATCGGTGTAGCCCATGCCTATGTGACTTTACCTAAATAACCAAAGAGTATGGATTCCTACAGTCACGAAAGCTTCAAATCAAGATTGGTAGTACTCTCTTTTTAAAAAGTCTCGAGACTCAGTGAGGCCTTGCTTGGTAAATGAGTGTAATAAGATAATATGCTATTCCAGCATTAATGTGCATTCTTTTTTCAGCAATTGCCCTTAAAGTCTCTTACGCTTAATGTTTGTATCTATATGTGTCCGCGCATTGTGTTTGTGGGTGTGCATGTGGCTGTGTGTGTGTTGCTAAGGTCCTATTTGTTTGAGGAGTTCACAAATCCTTGAAAGATCTGGACACATACCCATCAGTGAGCTCCACTGGTGGGCAAGGCTGCGTTGGCTCGGTCATGTAGCCCGAATGCCCAGCCACCGCATGCCCAAGCAGCTTCTATTAGGCCGGATATGGGAAGCTAAATAGGCACGGCATGGGCTGGAGAAGAGATGGACTGATGCAATATTCGAGGATGTGGAGCTGGTGCCCAAGGTACCAGTGGTGTCAAGATCGGCCTCTTAGAGAAGTATTGTGAAGGACGCCACTGGGCAGTTGGAGGCAGTCTCCCTCCAACAGCAGCGGGAGGGCAGAGTAGCGACGCTCACAACAAAGAGTGGAGCACCGGGCAGCTGAAATGCAGCAAGTTGGCACAGTCGGGGGCACAGGTTGTGCATCTGCCAGTCATCTGTCAACCCATGGCCACCTGGGTTTGTCCCGTAACCTGTCGGCTAGCCTTCGACACTTCACATGGCCTCGGAGTGTACCTGGCCTGGAACAAGTGCCGTGGTGATGTCACCAGCACTGAGTGACGAATGGCGGCTGTTTTTGTTGTACGTATGCGTACGTGCTTGTGGTGGGTAGCGGTAGTGCAGCGGTTAGCGTGCTGCACAACAAACCTGGCGACCCAAGTTGGATTCTCGCTCACGGTCAACACCAGTGACGATTATCTCAAGCGGTCCTGGGCTTCCCCTTGGTCATTTCGGCTTCGAATGAGTACCCGGTGCGATTTGTAACTATCGGCACGAGGGAGACAAAGGCGGACAGGTGTGGTGCTGTCCACCCACCCCCTTCGTGTGCAGTGCCGGCTTTCATATGTGCTCACTAAATGCACTTTCCCCGACATTCTGTTTAAGCTATACCGGTGGCGGGGGGGCTGGGTCTGTGTGTGTGCACTCACACCCATTCCCACGTTTGGTGCACGCAGCCGCCTGTGGTTCAGACTGAGACCATGAGCTTCAACTCGGCCACCCCGGCCTCCAGTACAGAGATTGCCACCCGCGATGTGCCGATTGTCGCCACGGAAACGAAGACTATCACCTACGAGGCTCCACAGGTACCTGCTTCGCACCATCTTATCACCTACCCTCCTTGTACCCATCCTTGCGCAGTTACCTGCTCACACCCTCCACCATCTGTCCTCGTACCCATCCTGCACCCCCACCACAGGCAGTGAGGATTTGTTAGAGCCGCCGCTCTTGATCAACTGCTATTTCGGTTGAAAGGTTCCACGCTGCAGCGATAAGTGCGATGCCTGCACGCGTTGTCATGTCGTGTTTATAATAGCGGCACAGACATCGATGCTCTGTCTCATGGCTACATGTGCTTGGCATATTGAGAAATGGTTTCTCTTTGAAGTGCAGGAATATCCCCCACTTTATATGTAAGGGATGCGTTCCTGGGAAATGCTACTTAACTCGAAATTGCCAAAACAGAACTCTAATTTTACATAGACATAATGTTCGTAGCTGACATGGGGAAAAAATGCGAGACTAAATGTCATGAAGTGTACAAAAATGCATATTACATTACAGAGTGGTCCGTTTTCAGCACGTGCATTCCTCGTTTAAGAATATTCTTTGGGTCTTTCGGTAAAGTCACGTAGATAGGTTCAAAGAAAACAAAAAAACTACGACGTTTCGATCACAACACAAGCGATGCCTCCTGATGACGATCGCTTGTGTTGTGATCGAAACATCGTAGTTTTATTTTTATTTTCTTTGAACCTATCTGCGTGACTTTACCGAAAGACCCAGAGAATATGAATGTGTGCAGTCATGAAAGCTTTAAGTCGAGATTTAGTTGAAGAATGCCGCATATATCCGTAAAAGAACGATTGTGTAATATCACACTTGTAATAAATCTTTTCCTAATTAATCGGCAATGTTTATTAAAAATAACGCATAATGTGGCACCTTATAGCGGTGGATTCCTGATTTTGATTGGCTGATGCGATACATACTCGGCCTCCAGAGGGGGTGCAAGGTCGGTTATTATCTGCTCTACTTTCACAGCACTCCTTAGTGTGCCGATGTAATATCCAAATCTATAACCAGTATTGAGGTGAATGGTTTGTTCCCATAATACAAAATATACATGGGATTCACATTAAGAAATAGGAAGATTAGTTGATTATTCAACTCAAGTCCTCTCCGATTTTCTCAAGAGGGGGAAAAAAAGAGCAAGAAACTAATTACAGATTGTCTGCAAGGTCAATGCGATGTTTATAGTGGATGTATGCATAATAAATGTCAGAAATTCCCACGTCTGCAGTATCGCATCAGGGGTACAAATGCTGGCACGTGATTATGTGTACGTTCGTGCATCTGTGATTTGTGAGAAACGGTAGTGTCGCGGTTAGCGCGCTGCACTACCAACTCAGCGATCCGAGTTCGATTCCCGCTCACAGCCAACACCGGTGACAATTATCTGGACCGGTTCTGGGCCTCCCCTAGGTTGATTCAGCCTCAAATGATTACCTGGTGTGATTGTCGCCATGTGTAAACATCGCCACTCGGGAGACAAATATTTGTGGTGTTGCCTGGCCACCCCCTCGTGTGTCATGCCGGCCTTCATAGGTGCTTGCGAACAACACTTTCCCCAAAAGTCTGTTAAAGCTACGGGGGGGGGGGAATCTATCTGTATCTTTTGTGCGCAGGATATTGTTGACAATGATGGGAAGCCAGGGCTGCTGATGAGTGCACAGACCATCACGTCCGAGACCTCCAGCTCCACAATGACTACACACATCACCAAGGTAGGGATGTCTGATCTCCATTCGCAAAGGCTATGGGAACTTGATTTCAACAACAGTCCTTTAAATTACTCCATCGTTATTTATTTTAAGCGAAGACAACATGTTTGCTACACTCTTCAAACACTGTAAATGTTTGCTACGTGCCATGTGCTGTTACCTCCGGGTAACAATAACACAAGTTGTTAGTCTTTGGCTGCCTGGAACCGTGCTACATGGGCCGATATGAAATACTGTATTCTGCTCCCCTATAACGTAAAGTAAGATCCAGTCCGTGAAATAAATTTCTTGCGTAGGTACGACCTGCGTTGTGTGGCTGACACAGTATTTGAAATCCTTGTTAATGAGCTTTTTAACGCTCCTCTCAGGTGGGCCATCATAGTGATGACCATGTGACAGCACTCGTACATATTAATACTTTGACCCAGTGGTGATGTCACGAGAGCAATTGCGAGAGCTTGCTGGTGACATCATTGCA
Source organism: Entosphenus tridentatus (assembly GCA_014621495.2). Taxonomy (NCBI): domain Eukaryota; kingdom Metazoa; phylum Chordata; class Hyperoartia; order Petromyzontiformes; family Petromyzontidae; genus Entosphenus; species Entosphenus tridentatus. The sequence goes on from CM025619.2 coordinate 3,343,866, forward strand.
GTGGTGTCACAGTTAAATTTAGTTTAAATATCACGACAATCACGTTACTTGCACTCCTGCCCGACTGAAAGTCTGTTTTTTCCCGTTTCACAAGGTTTTGGACTCTTGTCAGGCAGCCTAGGGTACACAATGCAAGTACAAATATACAACATAAGAGATATTTGATTTAAGTTTATGACCCGCCCCTTCTAGACGTCTGTGAAAAAGAGTTTTTCGCTCCAGGATATATAAAGATTATGATTCGAAACTCAAATTTTCTCAATCTTCCCATAGCAAAAGCCTCTGATCATTTATCCACCGGTCCCCTGCCTTATATTTCCCCCAGTCTACAAAACACATTCCCACCAATGGCTCTCGCACAGAACCGCTCCCCGTAAACGGGACGAGATGGTCCATGTATATTGTTGGGTGAATTCAGGGAGATAGAAAAATACTCTGAGCCTGCCGACAGAGCTGCCCCCCGTGGTGGTGCCTTGCAGAGTGCATTGGCTACGCGACACACAACCACCTGAGGGCGCTGTTGCACCGGCGGTGACAGCTTACTTTGACATAACAGAACTGCACCGCGATTACATTTATATGCATTGAAATATTGTATTTTGCAATTAATGGCTTTACAAACTGGTGTAACAAAACAAAAAATCTCCAATATTCGTTCTTAAAACACGACGCTGCGCGTTGCAATGCCTTTGTACGTCTGCAAAGGTGTCTGCTCGGCGGGTATCAATTCGCCTCGCTGAAATTATTGGACGAATTGTCATGGCTCAAGGTCGCAATTCAATAAGCACATGGGTGTTTTGCCGTTGTTTGTTCCATGTGGCATTTCTAGTGGCTGCAGGGTGAACGTGGGCCAATGACACACGATGGACACGTTGCAAATCAAACAAAATTCGCCTCCTTGTTGCGGCATGAATTAACCCGTCCTGTGGAATTAATGTGCATCCATCCTATCGCCTATCTGTGCCTTCTACCACTTGCTTGTCCTGTTGTTTCTTCATCCCTCTGTTATTTTGGTCATGCTGACTGTGTGTCTTACTCTTAACTATTACGTGTTAAGTTTTATCAGCCTTGCCACCCTCTTAGTGTTCCGTTGAAATCACCCGGCTACACTTGAGTGTCAAGTGGCCACCTATGGCAGGGCATTTGACACGCAATCGGAAAAGCGGCGATTTAAATCCATGCTCGTTCCACCTGGCCGATTTAGAACTCCAGCATCGGGCATAAAATAAAGAACCAACGTGTGAGAAGCTAGTTAGTACCGTCGTGTATAAACCGACTCCCGCCATGCGAATGTGGAATTTCCCACCGCTTGCAGGAGAGGAGCACGTTACCAAGGCTTGCTCGAGCAGGGAGACTTTGACTTGGCGTACGATAAACGACTCGCACATTTCTTAAATTTCAAACCCATAGCAACATCGCCCCCCTACCTGCAGACGAATGCCCATTTCAGAACAGTACCACGTTTTTCACCTTTTGTTGCACAGCAACGTCTGTCACTGGGGGTCCAATTGGTGAGACTAGCAGGGCATTGACGCGGTTGAGACGATGGTGCCTTTTTATCAATCAAAGCCTTATCCCTAAGTGCATTGTGTTTGTTCTCACAAGAACGCGTGTGTCGGTACGGACAGCTTCGGTGTCCAAAGCGTTGATGCGCCGCCGTGTGCCCGTGCAGACTGTGAAAGACGGCATCTCAGAGACGCGCATCGAGAAGCGAATTGTGATCAGCGGCGACTCGGACCTTGACCACGACCAGGTAACGTGCCATTTGAACTTGAGATACCAAGGTGGCTGGGCTTAGTGCTGGTTTTGCTGCCTTTTAATGGACCTAATAACTTGTTTCTAACAGCAATTGTTTTTGTGTCTCTAGAG
>CM025619.2:3371467-3382973 GCA_014621495.2 Entosphenus tridentatus
ATTACACACACAGCACACACACAGTACACACACACAGTACACACACAGTACACACACACATTACACACACAGTACACACACAGTACACACACACAGTACACACACACACAGTACACACACAGACACACAGTACACACACACAGAACACACACACTACACAGTACACACAGTACACGCAACCGCATTCGAGTGAATTCAACCCGCATAGTAAAGCGAATTTAGCGTTTACAAAAAATATATATAGGTGAGTTTAACACGTAGGCTTTCGCGACAAATAGCATCCATAATAGAGTTTATTTTGGGGGTTAGATCGCGTAAATTTCAATGTGTCTCGATTTTAAGCTTTCGTGACTGCAGGGATTCATCTTCTTGGTTCTTTCGGTAAAGTCATTCAGCGTCATTCAGACGCTGTCTTTCCGACAGACCTGTTCTTCATCTGAGGACGGCTGCTTGCGTTGTGGCCGAAACGTCGTGAGAATTGTATTTTATTATGCTTTATTTTCATTATTGTATTATTTCCCTTCTACGTGACTTTACCGAAAGAACCAAGAATATATCAATGTGTAGTTTAACCCGCCAACACCCGACACAGCCAATTATTAAGGTGTGTCACCTAAACAGAACGTGCCAATTCGTTCCAAGCACAGCACACCGGTTGTGTGTTGGAGAGCAAACCCGAACGTTTACAATCCTAGTACGACGTGTCGCCGGCAATTGCAACATGCAGGTTAGTCGCTTTTACCGCATGAAATCGCACAAACCAAAGAACTCCCGCCGCATAGAACGAGGGAGGGGAAAGCGTTTATTGTAAAGTGGCAGTGGAGGCATTGCGTGCCATGTGGAAGCCACGTGCCCCCCCCCCCCCACCACGTGCTGTGTAATTAGAAACACCCCGACTCGGCAACACCCTCACCCCCCCACTCGAGGTCGGAGTAGCTCCACCAACGCAGGGCTCTGTGTGTGTGTGTGTTGTGTCCACGACGCCACAGCACCGATACAGCTCAACAACAATAGCAGTAGCAGCAGCAGCGTCATCCGACGTCCACCACGGAACGGCGGTGAACATCACCGCGGCGCTTGTACACCAAGCCACGTGCACTTCGAGGCCACGTGGGAGGCTCCTCCGGGTCTTGTGGAGTTGTCAGTTTTGGGAAAGGAAAGTTGGGTGTCCAACATACATGCCCGGCCGTCTTTGTCTCCCCCGTGCTGATGATTAAATACCAGATGCAGAACCGATTGAAATATTCGTTACTGGTTGTCTGTGGGAATGGAACTCGGGGTCGTTGGGTTTGTACCACGGTGCGCTTAGCTAAATACCACCACTCCCCTCCCACCCGCACGCCTTCATTTATATCGTACTAGCAGCTAAGACCCGGCGTTGCCCGGGTATTTGCGGCTCTGATTTGTGAATGTAGAGTGGCTCAATCACTGTATTCAGAAGGAGGTTGGGGGGGGGGTTATTGGCGTTACAGATACTGTTAAGATTTTGCTGTGGCATGGGGTCCGTGATGAATGTAATATAATAACGTGCCCCACACTGGGGTACGAAACGATCTAGCGAAGCTTTTACTGAGGCGTGAGTGATGCCACGGATGGACGAAGGAGCGTTCTCACGGGGGTTCACCGTTTATTGGAACCACCAACTGTGTTTTGGGTGATTCAATCAATGGCAATTGTTCGATTTACTTTATGAGGAGGAACCGTTAAATGTGCGCTTGGGGGGCTCGCCCCCCCCCCTATATTAAATGTCGGCTCGTCATGTAGCTAAGGTTTTCCGCGGGGGTGTAAAAGGCAACTCTGCCAATTTTGGTGGCGGTAGCTTTAACGGTGTTCATTTTTATTCGGAACAGACAGACTTTCATTTATGTTATATAAATATTACAATAATAATGGACACATCGATGGTTTGTGACTGGCCGAGTGACTGGTAAAACTTATAATGAATTGATTCTTAAGGGCAAGAAATTTGAAATGTTGACACTCATGTAGCAAAGTCTATGCTTATAACTCCTGTATAAAAATAATAATCTAAAAATACAAACGATTGAATGTTGGCCCACACAAATGCTCACGTCTAGATTGACTAGTCTCCATCGAGGCAGGGTCAGACTACCGTTTTAAGTCGCTGTACATCTCAACAAAATAATTACGAATATGTGATTTGTCATCTGTTGATTTGTTGTTGTTGTTCTTGAACCAGGTAACATGATTTAGATTGCCGGCCACGGCTCACATCAGTGGGAAGTGAACCCGTATCTGGCCCTGGGTCCCAATGCTTCAACTGACTGCACTCCCCAACTTGGGGAAGTATGATCAAACAATATCCGTGATCGACACGGCAACGGGAGGTCCTCCCTCCATCCAGCAGCAGATTAACAGAGCACTCTACATTATGACCGTGTTTTTTATTTTTATTGTTGCACACATTTAAAAAAAATTGTATGTAAAAAGCAACTCTTAAATGACTTGCCGTGTATGAAACTTACGCGCAATGTGAATCGAAATTCATAGACGTTGCATTTGTGCTTTCAATAAATGATCATTCGTTTTGGTTTACAAACTGTCACTGTTTACACGCCTGGTTTATTTTCTGAAATATTAAACCACCGCTGAGTAGGCCGCGCTGAGTCTTCGCTTCCTAGAAATCCCCAGCAGACAGACGCGTTACGGCACGAATCTGGCACAAGTCGATCAGAGCCAGCGTTGTGTGTGTGCCTGTGCACTGCGCTGAGCAGCCAGACAGGGAATGTGTATGTTCAACGGAGCAACGAAAAATAAAATATCGAATGACAATACGACGAGTGCAGAGGTGTCATTCGCAGGTTAAAAAAGTTACGCGTTTGTTGATTTACCGAGTGCTTTGTCATTTCACGAAAGTTATGCTGTGCACAGCATGAATGCATTTTAAATGATCGTTGCTGAGCAGAGAGGCACAGAGGCGTAAAACGCTCGGCGGCCAGCCACCGACAGCACTTATAGAAGTTGTGACCGATGTGAGTTAATACGTTTCCTGAATTACGCAAGGTTATACGCACTTGGGAGAAGAGATGATGGGAGGGAACACCGAATAAATGATCATACACGAAATGGGTCATTCTCGTACATTAAATGGTAATGATTCTGAGGATGGAGCAGTTGATTGTGAATGAGAGATTCCATAACTTTATAAAGTGATGAAGTAGGGTAGAGGAAACCTGATTAATTTAACCTCGATGTCAGAAAACAATGGGAAATGCTCTTCTGGATATATGTTAAACGTTGTTTATGGTCGAGATGAATTAAAATTTACGTTGTTAATAGTGCCCAGTTTAAAGTTCGGAAGCCAGAAATGAAGATCTCAAAGCAATTACAATTGAACAAAATGATTTGGGTTAATACGGATGATTATTGATGGTATATTATTTTGATATTTCGGTAAAGTTACGTAAATAGGTTCAAAGAAAATAACAAAAAAAGCCTACGACGTTTCGATCACAACACAATCTATCGTCATCAGGAGGACAAAACAGGGGGAAAGCCGCTGAGGCGGACTCTAAAAAGAGGGGGGAAGATTTATTATTATTATTATTATGTCTGATGACGATCGCTTGTGTTGTGATCGAAACGTCGTAGTTTTTTGTTATTTTTTTGTTATTTTATTTGAACCTATCTTCGTGACTTTACCGAAAGACCAAAAGAATATGAATTCCTGCAGTCACGAAAGCTCTAAGTCAAGATTTAGTGATGGTATGTTTAATTAACATCTGTAAAGATTCTCAAACTTTTTGTCATGGAGACAATGACACATCTCGGATGTTGCGTGGTGAGTAAAGTCTCTGGTGTTTTGAGAGCTGGCATCGCATACCAACATCACCCAGAGGTTTATACAATTTGGAATTCCAAGGCAGACATGCATCAACTCGACGAAAACTCACCCAGAATTGTGTTTGAGGATTGTGGGTAACAGAAACAAAGTATCAACTTATTTTTATTTATTATTTTTTCTATCTACGTGGCTTTACCGAAAGACCCAAATAATATTAATTCCTGCAGTCACAAAAGCTTTAAGTCAAGATGAATAAACCTACTTTCTGTATTTTCACGTACAAAATAAATCATGTTTCAGACAATCAGCCTATTGACTCTGCAGAACAATATTTATATGCTTCATCAGACCCATGAAGGTCAGACCTGATAAGGACCCTTGAAGTCAAGATGTGTATTTCAAATAGTTTAAATAATAAGATAACTGGCATTGGATTGGACAGTGCACTGGAGGTGTGAGCAAAGCAAACAGAAATAAAGTTTGCTGAAACCACAACAAAACCCACGATTATCTTCCTTTAAAAAAAAATGGAGACGACTGATTTGAAGAATAACAGACCTTCTATAAATCTCAATAATATATACATTGTTTACGAAGATTCCAGATAATTTAATAAGTACATTTAGAGGCCAACCATCCATGAGCGCAAGTTGGATTTTGGAGTCTACGATTGTCCCCCATATTTCCAAAAATCAGATTATATCACGGCCAAATCACTATCATAAAAAGATACATTCTGCCTGGCTCTTAGAGACGAAGAAAAAAGAAGGCAGTTGAATCATGGGAAACTAACGTTGCCATCTGTGCTCTCACAACAGATGAACATGAACAAACCAACCCTTTCGTTTTGAGACACACCGCCCGAAAACACAAGCGAGTGTGTGTGTGTGACTGTTTTATTGAAGTACGAGGATTAAGATGATTTAATTAGAGGCGAGCAAAGAGCCTGCAGGGCATAGTTCCTTTTGTAAATGAGAATTTGATTCTGAAAAAAAAAGAGATCAATTGTTGCCAGAGAGGAGAGAGGTCTGAGTGAGCGTTTGTTGCCTGCTGCGGCATACAGATCGGCCACCGATTCAACAAAAAGGAATTCAATTAAAAAATACCTGAAATATATGCAGCGAATTATGGATGCAGATGCACGCTGGGGATTGCAACGCGAGGCGCAGATAGGAACGGGAGGTTTAGGAAATGAACGAGAAATAAATAAGAGAATCATCGTCATGTTGGCGGTGACGGTGGAGCTGAGAGCAGTGCGCATTGCGAGACGGGAAGACGCTCCATGGACGGAACTCGTGGTGGAAAGGCGACCAAGAGGGCCACACGCACGACGGGAGGATGGCCGTGGAGTCTGAGATCAGCTCGTGCGGAGACGCGAGACGGAGCACGGAAACGTTAGGGACGGCAATGTGACGGGGGTGGTCTTCGTCCAGCAGTGGACAGATCACGGCTGACGATTAAACGTATGTCTGGCTAGCCCGTGGGATGCTGGACTGAATGTTTATGGGGTTTTTTTACTTGTATGTGAAGATACAAAATCGAGGGGTGAATTAGGTACGCGTACTTTATTTCAATATAGACACTAAGTGGTCTCAGCACGTAACAACAACAACCGCTATTCGCCACTAAATGGCGGTGACGTCACCACGACGCTTGTGCCAGGCCATGTGCACCTTGAGGCCGCGTGAAGTGTCGAACCGCCCGCTGGCAGGAGGTCACGGGGCAGACCCAGCAGGTGCCACGGGTCGACTGACTGAGATGACCGAGATGACTGGCTGATGCACCACCTGTGCCCCCTACTCTGCTAACTTGCTGTGCTTTAGCCACCGGCGATCCGCTCGTTGTTTTGAGCGTCGCTCCTCCGCCCTTTGTTGTTGTTGGAGGGCGACTGCCCTCACACACACACACACACATCTATTCCAAACACTCAGAGGAGTATGTCTTAGTATATTGTAAACATGGATCATAACGCGATTTCAAAACGCGAGGGAGCTGCCTCTCCATGTCCACCCTTCGTTCGCCTCCTCCACTCCCACCCATGAACCAAACTCTCCGGCTGTCGGAATCCCTCTCTGAAAGATTTTTTTTTAACAAACCCAGAGCGCGCGTTGTTTTTATCAGCGCGCGAGAGAAAGTGAGAGGAGGGGAGAAAGAGTGGAGAGAGAGAGTGTGTGAGGGCGGGCGGGCGGGTGGGTGCGATGCCGTGAGCGAAACGGCGCGTCTGTCAGCGGAAGCAACACCCTGGGAACTGCAGTCGAGGCATCGCGAGCAACGCACGCGATGCGAGCACCGCGGCACCGCGCGCGATGACTTTGTTAGCGGGACCACCGGCATGGGGGTTCCTGTTCATCCCACCCCACCACACCAAGCGCGCGCGTCCACCGTGGCCAATGTTTGAGATCGCTGCTTGGTGATGGAGAGCGGTGGGGTGGGTTGGGGGGCAGGCGGTCGTGTAGCGGTGAGCGCGCTGCGCTACGAGGCCAGTCCACCCGAGTTCGAATCCCGCTCACGTCCGCCAACCGCAGATGAGGATTACACTGGTCAACACACTTTTTCTGGCATAAGGTATTCCAACGGTTTTAATGTAATTTTGGGGTGCTGATTCCAAATCTGGCATCAGTTTTTGTCTCACATCAGGTTTTTCAGATATCAAATATTGCATGTTCAATCAAAACTGCTGAAGAAAAATATTAAATAAATGTGGATATGTACATAAAATGATATTATAAACACACTATCCTAAAAATACAGCACAATATTTTAACACTAAAGCAGTCACTGACTCGCAACAACTTGCAATCATCAGTGACAGAGTTAATTTCGGGTAAAATCAATGAAAATGGGGTATGCCGATAGCGTAAAAATGAGATGTGATAGAGCAAATCTGAGATCAGATTTGGAATCTGCACCCTGAAATTAGTCTAAAACAGCTGCAAAAGTCCAGGCCAGAATTTTTTTTTTGTTGACCAGTGAATTATCTGAACCGAGCCCTGGCCTCCCCTAGGTCGACTCAGCCTCAAACGAGTACGGGTGTGCGTTTTATAGTAAACGTCGTCACGAGGGAGAGACAAAGGCGGCCGGGCGTGGTGGCTGGCCACCCTCCCCCCCCCCCCCCCCCTTTTACGCCGTGCCACCCTTGATCGGTGCTACTCGCTCACAGCACTTTGCCCAAAAGCGTGTAAAGGCTATACGGGGGAGCTTTGTCTTTAGTGGGGGCGACGGATCCCGCGCGCGTGGAGGCTGATGCGCCCATCGCTCTCCGTGGCTCGCGCCACGTGCTGCTTCGGGCACGGTGTCCGACGGTTTGCTCCACACCCTCCTGAGAGCTTCTTCAGACGCTGCAGCCCCCGGTGGACGCGGCTGGCGCGTTGTGGTTGCCGCTGCCGACATCCGATGATGTTTTTTTGTTGAGATCTTAATCCGATTTTTTTATTGTTTCATCAACTTTCTCTTTTGATGAATTGACTTTGTTATTTTCATTATTATTTTGTTTCACGCCTTATTGTTGTTATTAGTATAATCACATTTTACGATGCGGCCTTGCATATCATGTAACGTCTATGTGGGCGGGGGGGGAGCTTTTTGTAGTCAGCTCCGTTTTTGTCGATTTCCCTTCCTCACTCCGTCCATTCGGGAAGCTGAGTCTGTTACACGTTTTTTTTTAAAATATCGTCTTAAAAATCACCTGTTTAAATTTTTTTACTTCAGGCTTTCTCCGTAACGTTAACTTTCAGAGCTTGTAGACAATTGTGCTACAGAAAACTTCAGTTCATTTATTTAACCAGGTAAGGCCCACTACTGAGCTCTAGATCTCTTTCTCAGAAGCGACCCGGCCATAACATGATAGTTCAACTCAGTGGCTTATCATCGCGTGGAAAATTATAGCAGCCAAATACTCTAAGCGGATGTTTCTTAATGTGGAGGGGAAAATCGGGAGAATCTGGAAAAAACCAGGCCACCACAGCGAGAACATGCAAACTCCAAATATACAGCAGCAGGCGTCAGGGTCGGGATCGAACCCACGACCTCCCGTATACCAGGCAAGGTAGTTAACATCTCATCAGGGTCAGGATCGAACCCACAACCTCCTGTATACCAGGCGAGGTAGTTGACATCTCGCAACCGTTGCGCCATAGATATACAATTCCCGTTCACCACTCAGTGGTGGTGATGTCACCACGGCGCTTGTGCCGTGCTAGTTGCACTCTGAGATCACGTAAAGTGTCGAAGGCCCGCTGGCAGGAGGTCACGGAGCAGACCCAGGTGCCATGGGTTGACTGACTGAGATGAATGGCAAATGGATCACTCCCCACTACGCTCGTTGTTGTGAGCGTCGCTCCTCTGCCCTCCGTTGTAGCTGGAGGGCGACTGCCTTCCAACTCCCCATCAGCGTCATTCGCGAAACTCCTCCACAGAGGCCGATCTTGACACTGCCGGTCATCGGCAAGTCAACTCAGCTCCACGTCCTTCTGGATCACTTCAGTCCATCCGTGCTCTAGCCCGTGCCACGCCCGTGTAGCCCCATATATCCGGCCAAACAGAAGCTGATTGGGCATGCCGTGCGCGACTAGGCATGGCAACGCGCGCACACGCACACAGGCTCGCGCGTACACGAGGGCTGAACGATTAATCGGTTTCAAATCTAAATCGCAATTTGAAACATTGCGATTAGCAAATCGCAAAGGCTGCGATTTTTTGGATTTTAAAAGTTCTATTACTTTCTTATTGGAATTGTTTTATTATAACTTTATTTACTTAACTTAACAATTGTTCTATGTTTGATTATTCAATTAAAATGTTTTAATAAATACATGTTGGAAGCAATTCATATATTTTAAGTTCTCATCCTTGCATTAGAATATATAGAGCAGTTCATATTTTGATGGTATCATGTGGTAATGCTCCATCACACGTTTAAAATCTATTGCACAGTGAATGTTGAATTGAAGCTTGACTTAAAAAATTGTTATCGCAAATTAAATCGCAATCGCAATATCTGTCAAAAAAAAATCACAATTAGATATTTTCCACAAATCGTTCAGCCCTAGCGTACACTCACGCGTGCGAATATTATGCCGAGACTCCAGTTTCAGGTCGGCAGTGAGGTTTGCTTTGGGGTTTGTGTAAATTGCTGCTGACACGAGCAGGTGTTTAATCAACGAATCAGATGACAATCAGGAGACAGGTGATGATCGACGTGCCACTGGATGGTGATGTTGGCCTGGCGCCAGACCTGTTCTCCTAAGAGACCGTCTGGATCTTCCTGGCTTGCAAATCTGAGGTGGCACTCGCTGTCTCTGTGGACTATAATCATGGGGCTTCTCTGTTTTTTTTTTTTAAATAAAGACTATAGACCATTTCCTGCCTTGTCATCAGAGACATCAAGCCAAATGGAGTTCGTAAAAAGTCACAGACACCTAATAAAAAAAAAATATAGGGAACGCAGAAGATCGCTGGCTACAATCTTCCGCAATGTTTCCGGACCAGAACCCTAAATCCACGCCTACTGCACAAACCATTTCAGATGCGGATACTTGACGCACAAATGGGGAAATTAAAAACTCCGCTGTGCGACTATGGTCACCATCCCGAACAGAACCATGGGACATATGACTACTCAACGCCCGCTTCACAAATACGAAGGAGGTATCATCACAGTGCGGCACTACACAACTGATGCAATTATCTGGCTCGTTTGCCTCAACGTGAAATTACGGTTGTAGCTCTGCAACCTACGTCAGCCACGCAATAATGTTTCAATAATACAGGTATGAACAACAGTTCCACACTGCCCACCAGGGATTATTTGTCCGTCGTGCATAGCCCCTCCCAAACATGTAGTACGCTCCCGGATTGGTTGAAGTGCTTCACGTGATCGCGAGCTTTCTGTCGTGCACGAATGCGCTGTCCAACCAAGTTCCTACCTGCCCACTCCGAAGGAACGTGTTTCATTAAACGAGGAATAATGTAATTTGCCTGTAAGCGATCACTTTGTGTGCATTGTTTGCACCACCTCTTTTTTATGGACGCCGTGTGTTTTTATTCCTCACCATAATTCCATCGTGTTTGAGGCTGTATCTTCATTATAATTACTATGGCAGATTTAAATAAGTATTTTTGTTAGAGACACGGCGTGCTATTTCATGATAATCTATATTGAACTGAATTTTTCTTTACGAAAAAAATATACTTTTATATTGCGATTTGAGATTCGCTCGCAAATATATATTTATCTTATCTGTGATTATTTATTGTTGATTTATTTGAATGTGACTTGTTTTTGTTGTGGAGAAAAAAACCCGATTGAAGAGCTTCTTGGCTTAGGCCTTAGAGGGTACTTCAAAATAAACTGATAAAAGATTAAACATCGTTGTATGTTTTCTCAATAGCGAAAACTCCAATAAGAATTATTTGCTTTCTAAGAGATCATCTTGAGCCAAAGGATGCAATGCGTCCAGAGGATGCCGATCAGATGATATGTAGCAATGCAATCAGCTCGTGTGCATGTGCTGGGTAGATTATTTACCCTGCTAGATGGAAAGAGACGGCGGTGGTTGGGGAGAAATCCCATCCAGCAGTGGATTGACCATGGCCGACGACTACGACGACGACGATGATGATGCAATTATGTGTAACAACTGCACACCCGATCATAGGTTGAATTATGTGCCGTTAAAACAATCGAGGCACTACATCAACAAGCCACTTACAAGAATGTGCTCGCTGCGATGAATCCACAACACTCGCGTGACCTCTGTGCATTGGGACTCTCCCATAAACGAGAGTTCCCTCCCCTCCCCTCCTCCTCTTCGCTTCAAACTCAAACAACATTTCACAGGACGCCGCGGCTTCCCTCCCTGTTCCTCCGTGAACCCCACGCAAAGCGGCGAGCACATCGTGGACTCTGTTAGCATTCCAGCGACCCAACTCTCAGCTCTCGCTCTCCCCCCCCTTTCACTCTGCGAGCACACAGGCACGCGACATTCTTGTCGCGATGTGTGCGAGTCGCGCTTGCGTGTCAAAGCCTGGGGTGGTGGTGGTAGCGGTGGCGGTGATGATGGTGGTGGTGGCGATGATGGTGATGATGGTGGTGGCGGTGATGATGATGGTGGTGGTGGTGGCGATGATAATAGTGGTAGTGGTGGCGGTGATGATGGTGGTGGTGGTAATGGTGGTGGTGGTGGCGGCGGTGGTGGTGGCGATGATGATGGTGGTGGTGGCGATGGCGGTGGTGGTGGCGGTGTGGCGGTGGCGATGGTGGTGGCGATGATGATAGTGGTGGTGGCGATGAGGATAGTGGTGGTGGCGATGAGGATAGTGGTGGTGGCTGTGATGATAGCGGTGGTGGCGGTGATGATGGTGGTGGTGGCGATGATAATAGTGGTGGCGATGGTGGTGGCTGTGATGATAGTGGTGGTGATGGCGGTGGTGGTGGTGATGGCGGTGGTAGCGGTGATGATGATGGTGGTGGTGGTGGCGGTGATGATGGTGGTGGTGGCGATGATGATAGTGGTGGTGGCGATGGTGGTGGCTGTGATGATAGCGGTGGTGGCGGTGATGATGATGGTGGTGGTGGTGGCGGCGATGGTGGTGGCGATGATGATAGTGGTGGTGGCGATGATGATAGTGGTGGTGGCGGTGGTGGCGGTGATGATGGTGGTGGTGGCGATGATAATAGTGGTGGCGATGGTGGTGGCTGTG
>CM025619.2:3398012-3412905 GCA_014621495.2 Entosphenus tridentatus
ATCGAGTAGCATTTCTTTAAACACGCAGACTACGCTTCGGCGTCGACCTTCTGTGCCTCATCAACAACCGAGGTCCGGCTCGGCAAATGCTGCCGTGTTACCAGATATCATTGGCAGGAGCACTCCGTCTTCATTCTGGAGCCCTGTTCAACAGAAGAAGAAGAAAGCAATCTTGTATACAAACTCGCGAGGCGCTTCTGTGGAGCATCATCGGGGGTGAAAGCAATAACTCGTTTGAAAGGTGGGTTGCTTCAAATCGAAACAGGTCAGACGTGCCTTTAGCAAGAGCGATCGCAGCCGGTTCACATTGGAGAGTTCACTCATCCGGCCTCGGAGCGCGTCGAACGTGAAGGGTACTTGGAGCGCCAGCGAGGCGTGGGAGCCGTGCGCGCGCACTGCGATTGGGCGGCGGTTAGAGCCCAACGGTCGCCCTGGGTAATACTACGGGGTGTGTCTTCTTGGTTCTTTCGGTAAAGTCACGTAGAATGGAAATAATAAAATAAAAAAAATTCAACATAGTAAAATAATATAATAATATAATATAATAACATAATAAAATGATATAATAAAATAAAATAATATTTTTTTATTTCCATTCTACGTGACTATACCGAAAGAACCAAGAAGATGAATCCCTGCAGTCACGAAAGCTTTAAACCGAAATTTAACTACGGGGTGTGTTGACGAACAAAAATATGCACAATTTGTTCCATAGCGGATGGGAAAAATCCCCGGACCATTATTCTGAACGGAGTAGTTTACGTATTCAAGGCGTCAAGGTACACATTTCCTGAAAAATATCTAACTGGGTGAAAACCTCATAGCATCATTGCCCCCTACCAGATGATCGTCTTTTGTGAAACAGCACCTTCATGATGGCCTTGCGATACAAAGATTGGGCGAATACCCATTGCACTACATTCTTCATAATCGTCATCGCTATCACCACCCCTCGTGATCCTGTGATGTATTAATCCACGTAGCACCTGCGAACAATGACTAATAAGTAGTTAATAATCATTCGTTTTGCTATTACTTATGGAATCTCTGCTTGTGTTATGAAATTCCGTTTGGGAGAACACGGAGCGGGAGGGGGATCCTGGGCCATGCAAAGGTACAGAAAATGCACAAGGCCTGAGACAGATCACTTCCCCTATAGCCGAGACACACTTCCAAAATGTGCAGCCAATTGGCGTGACAAACAGCCAATGGTGAGTTTTGACATTCAGTGAAAATCATCCTCAAATGAGTGTGAATGCGCGCGTGGGCGTGTGTGTGCATAGAGCGGTGCGCTACGAACATCGGTGACGATTATATCTGAACCGGTCCTGGGCCTCCTATCAAATGATTACCTGGTGCGTTGTGTGTAAACATCGCCACTGGGCAGACAAAGGCGGTCGGGGCGTGGTGCTTGCCGCCCACCCTCTCGTGGGCGATATCGGCCTTCATAGGTGCTGCTCGCTAACAGCACTTGCTCCAACAGTCTGTTAACAGCTGTACGGGGAGGCTTCGTCTTTGTGTATATAGCAGCATCCAAGACACCACTGGTCTCTTGCTCGAGTGCAACATTGTCATCTGGAAATGTTGTACTTGTAAAAATCATGGAAGCATTGTCCAGCCTGCAAATGTAAATGTTTTTTTTATCAACGTCAGCCATGGTCGATCCACCGCTGGATGAAGGCCTCCCCCCAAGCCGCCGTCACCTCTCACGATCCTGCGATGTGGTAACTTCGCCCAGCGCCTGCACACAAACTGATTTCATTGCTCCGTCTCCTCAATAGACATAGCCCTAGGAACCGTTTCAATTCCTTACACAAGAAAACTAAAACTTTACTCTTTTTTATTTATATACCAGGTAAGGCCCAATGAGCTATACTGTATAGCTCTTTTTCAGAAGCGACCTGGCCACAAATGGCTTATTGTGTGGAAATGTATAGCAGTCAACGAACTCTAAACGCGCGGTGTTGATTCTAAATGTGGAGGGGAAAAACCGAAGTAACCCCGAGAAAAATTCACGCGACCACGAGGGAGAACATGCAAATTCCAAATATTCAGGCGTCAGGGTCGGGATCGGGATCGAATCCGTGACCTCCTGTATACCAGGCGAGGTAGTTAACATCTCGTCACAGTGGCGAGTAATCAAATTGGAGCGCTTCCCTCTTTGGTTTGGCATTTAACAGAGTTTTGGGGCAACTGCTGTTAGTGAGCACCTAAGAAGGCCGGCATGACACCATGCCCTGTCGCCTTTGTCTCCCCAATGTTGATGAGTATACACTGCAAAAGGACACTAAATTAAGGCTGAGTCGACCTATGAGAGGCCCGGGACCGGATCAAATATTTTCCACTGTTATTGGTCGTGAGCAGGACTCGAACTCGGGGCCGCCCGGGTTTGCAGCATACACGTGCACACATAACACAAAGACAAAGATCCACCGTGCAACCTTAACGGACTGTTGGGCCAAATGCCGTTAGCGAGCGCCTATGGAGGCCGCATAGCGCCGCACGCACACAAACGCAATCAGGCCGCCACTTGATTCTGCGATAGGAAACAGCTGTACAAAACCTAATTGCCCGCGTGGCTCCCAGCCCAGATTGCCACGGCATGCGACGAGTACAGCGTTCATCCGCCGTGCACGGGTGACTGCGTGCTGCACAGAGAATCGCACACGAATGTTGAAATCGCATCGAGGTGGAGCGCGCACGCGCGCCCGCTTGCACGCGCGCCCGCTTGCACGCGCGCCCGCTTGCACGCGCGCCCGCTTGCACGCGTGTGTGAGCAATCGTTTGTTTTGCGGCGATGAAGACATTAATTAATTTTAACCATTCGTAATGAACTACTTAACGTTGCATTACGGAGAGAATGAGATTTTGGTTCAACGCGTAGGCTTTCGCGACCAATATCCATAATAGAGGGGGTTTTTTGGTGTTAGATCGCGTAAATACGCATCGTTAAATCCGCTACCACCCGTCAAAGCCAATTAGTAAGGTCTGTCCCTTCAGCAAAACGTGCCAATTCGTTTCTAGTTCAGTTGGAGAGTAAACCCATTCGTACTCGAATTGTACATTTTGTGGGTTTACTCTCCAACACACCGGTGTTACTGTTCTAGTAACGAATTGGCACGTTTTGTTTACGTAACAAACCTTACTAATTGGCTGCGTCGGGTGGTGGCGGGTTAAATGACACACATTTATATTTACGAGATATGATCCAACAAAAAACCCCCCTCTATTACGGACAATTACAAGGTGGCCTAGTCCGCAATTATAAAGCCACGTGCGTTCAATGAGGCATGCAAGAGAATTCGCGTGCCCATGAGGAACGCAACATCACAGAGCGGTCACGCTGGCCACTTGAGAATCACAATATTTCTTTCATACCGCAGGAGCCGTGAAGCTCTTCTTACCTAAGATGTCCGGTAGGGGCACGCGGTCAGAAGGTTACAACAACACACGATGCAAAAACACGATAGGAGTGCTAGTAACGAATTGGCACGTTCTGTTTACGTGACAGACCTTACAGATTGGCTGTGTGGGGTGATGGCGGGTTTAACGACACATTTATATATTTACGCGATCGAACCCCCCAAAAAAACCTGTATTATCAATAGGAACGTTTAGCAAATAATGACACTATATATGCCAATAGCACGAAACATTTTTATTTTCCAGGTAAAGTCCACTGAGCGATTCGCTTGTTCGTTGCCACTGCAACCCGAGCAGCAGCCAGGGGAGGAAGCGAGGACATCAGCTGGACCAGGTGTATTGCTTCACCGCGTGGCCGTGGGAGATGCCAGCGGCTTTGGGAGTCCTTTGTCCAGCAGTGGATCGATAATGGCTGTTTACGATTATCACATCGTGAGTGAAACAATACCTAGAAACAATATTTAGAATACGAATACTTCGAATGTGTTTGTTTAACTATGAATGCTGGATTCACCTGACCTCTGGATTCACCCAGTGTTTGGCGTTAAGCATGACATCGCGCACATTCTACCGCTAGCCTTTCGTGGGTGTATGTGTGTGTGTGTGCATGTCATCATGCGTGATCCAGTAGTGAGTGGCCAGTGTACCCGAGAGATTAGATCCGAGAGTGGCAGGTACAAGTGGACCTTCTACACAACACAAACTAGCGTCGACAGCGCCATTCACAGTCTCGCTGCCATGGCCATGTCCACAATAGATGTGATGATGAGTGGCTTGCAAGCTCCACTCCCTCTCTTTGCTGTGCCCCAACCCGCACTCGCTGGTATTCGCCAACGGATGTCGCATTCTCTTCTCGTCTTGCGTAAGATGGCAACAAGTTCAGGAGGGTAATGCCAACGTCGATGTGTGCTCGCCACGAGAGGGCTTGAGTAGAGAGTGTGTGTACCTTTGCTATTCTTCCTCCGTTGAAGGAGCGCAGACACCTACAGTGGTTGACTACACGGTCCATAGTTTGGATTGCGTGACCACAGTCGCACTACCTTGGCTTGTCTTTAATGTGGCATTTGTGAAGGAGAGGTGCGCATCCGCCTGTTGATGTTCAACGGGTTGATGATTGGTCACCCACCGATGTCTTCGAGGAGAAATGTCAAAGCCAAGAGGTGCGGCGTTTGGGTCTCTTGCATTGCGACTTGGAGATGGCAGTGAGACGGGTCAGCAAACGTTTGGTTCTCTACATGGCAATGGTTTGTCCATTGTCCAGTCAAGTCAGACCCTTTGAAAAAATCTAAACTTGTATGTATGTGTGTGTAGAACCCCATTTGGCGGAGCCAGGAGACTGAATCCTTACCCTCGGGGCTCCTCCAGAAACAATAAAAAACCACTGCGGGTGGCCACGTGGAATGTTCGAACACTCACTGTGGAGGAGAGGCTGCCACTCCTCTGTCGGGAGCTGGACCGGTACCGCCTGGATCTCTGTGGTATTCAGGAGGTCCGGTGGACCGGCTCTGGCTCCTGCCACCATGAGGGATGGACAGTCCTCTACTCGGTACAGGAGACTGCCAAACAACAGAAAGTGGCTCTTCTTCTGAACAAAAAAATCAAGGGGGCGTGGGAGCATGGCAGTGAGGTGTGTGAAGCTGTAAGTCCCAGGCTACTTTGGGTTCGCCTTCCCATCAACCAGAGGCGAGGAGTGGTGGTCGTGGTAACTTATGCCCCCACTGAAGACGAACATCCGTGGAGGGATGCAGGCAAGGCCTATGAGTCAGATACCTTTTATGACCTCCTGTCACAGGGGCTAGCTAAAGTGACCCCTTGGGATAGAGTCATCTTGTTGGGCGACTTCAATGCCCGAGTTGGTCATGATGCTGGCATCTGGTCTAGAGTGATTGGAAGGCATGGGCCAGATCAGCTAAATAACAACGGTAGGAGGCTGCTAGATTTTTGTGCAGCCCATGGGGGACCGCACAGACTGTAACAACTACAGGGGCATCTCACTCCTCAGTGTGCCTGGAAAGGTCCTGGCAAGGATTATTCAATATCGCCTTGCCAGGCATGAGGAGAGGCTTGCGGTGCCCCAATGCGGTTTCAGGAAAGGGCGGTCCTGCACAGATGCCATATTTTCAGTCTGTCTGCTACAGAAAAGGTGTAGCGAATTCAAACAAGACCTACATCTGTGCTTTATTGACCTGGTCAAGGCTTGTGATACCATCAGTAGATCTGGGCTCTGGGTTATTCTTCGTGTATTCGAAGTCTCTGACCCTCTGCTCACGATCATTACGGACCTTCATGGTGGTGAGCGGGCCCGGGTAAAACTACGTGGCTGGGAGTCGGAGCCATTCCCTATTCACCTTGGGGTGCGACAGGGATGTCCTCTGGCTCGCACATTATTTAGCATCTATTTCGACCACGTAGTTCGTGAAGCCTTCGATGGCTGTACTGAAGTAATTTCGATCTGGTACAGATATAATTTGAAGACTGATCGATGCCCGGGTGCGGTCAAGGGATGGCTCTCCCTATTGGTCAACCATAATATGTATGCCGATGATCTGGTAATTGCTGCTCACTCAGAGGAGGAGTTGAAGGCGCTGCTGCTGAACATGGAACTTGCTACTAAAAGGTGGGGCCTTGATATCAGCCCCACCAAAACTAAGCACCAGCCTGGGTATTTTGTACCATCGGATACTCCACCCCCACAGCTCCCAATTGGTGATGAGGCAGTTCTGGAGGGAGTGGAGAGTTTCCCATACCTGGCCAGTGTGATCATGACCGCCTCCGGTTTGACAGCAGAGGTCTCACTCCGAATCAGTCGAGCGGCATTATCTTACCAGCGATGTCAAGATCGTCCTCTTTGGAGGAGGCTCGTGAAGGACGCTACCGGGAAGTTGGAGGCAGTTGCCCTCCAACAACAACACTAGTCGGATGAGCGATGCTGACAACAACCAGCGGAGTGCCGAGTGGCTAAAGCACAGCAAGTTGGCACAGTAGGGGGCACAGGTGGTGCATCAGCCAGTCATCTCATTCAGTCGACCCGTGGCACGTGGGTCTGCCCCGTGACTGCCTGCCAGCAGGCGTGGCCTCAACGTGCACATAGCCTGGCACAAGCGTCGTGGTGACATCACCACAACTTGGTGGCGAATGGCGGTTGTTATTGTTGAACTTCGTTCATGCCATACGTAATCAACCACGCTAATCAGAGGTGTGGGGGGAGAACAACAAACTTAGCACACAACTCAGTCATAAAGAAATAGGTTTTAAATCTAGATTGTTTTTAGCTCATGTGGCTTCCTAATGTCGGAAGGAAGAGCATTCCAGATGGCCATAGAAGCGGATAGGAAAGCGCGCGCTGCAGTGACCGTCTTTGTTCGATGGGTAGCCAAAATGCGCTGCGAGGATGACCGGAGTTCGGGTGATGGTTTATGTCCCTTGACGAGATCAGCGAGGCATTGCGGTGCATTTGTGGCAAGCACTTTGTGTGTAATGAGTGCGACCTCGTGAAACTTGCATTTAGCTTCGGGGATTGTTGATCACAGATTGCGTGGTGCATTGCAAATCCTAGGACTCCGTTCGGTTCTCATGAGGAGGATGGTGGACAAACAAACACCCTTCAATCAATCGACGGTGGCGCTATGAGGATGATGAGCGTGCTCACACGGGAACCCCCTCATTCCTCTGGGCTCGGCTGCCAAGCAAGACCTCAGTGGGGCGCGTAAAGTTCACTGCAATCGCGTGTTATTTCGCCAGTGTTTGCCCACGGATCATGATCTTAATTGGGCTTATCTCTCTCAACTACCGCGGTGCCGCCTCCCCCGTTAAAGCCACCGCTCCGGGCTGATTTGCGAGCGATTCAGAAGCAGAGCGTGAAGAGTTCGCTGGGAAAACAACCGCCGTTATCGGCTCGCTGTGCGTGTTGGCAGTGGCCGCCCCTGTGAAATGGGATTTCAGGAGCTGATAATTGTTTTTTTACCCTTCTATCTGGCAACAAAACTGACACCTTTTTTTACAAGGAGTCATGTTTGCATAGACCACAATACCTGCAGCCATAATGCAAACAAAAAACATAACTCTGATAATATATGCACTGTCCTTGAAGTTGATTGGTCCACACCCGAGACAGCTTTCCTTAGAGCCTAGTCTCACATGGGTTGGACCAGATGACGCCAAAAGGGCTTTATGGGAATTGCGCCAAAAGGCGCACTGGTAAATTTTAGGAGTTCTCATGAAGCTGTTAGCCTCTGACAGGCACTTGGTGGCAATGGAGCAAAGTGGACGTTTGAACGAATGTGACACTTCAACACCCGTGGGTTTTATGGGAATTGCGTTTTTGGTTTGCCATGTGTCAGCTTTTAGATTCTGACCATGCCTCGTGTGCGTGGTACAATACTTAACAGGTTCTCTTGAACAGCACTTGCATGCAATGTGGAAGTGGTGGCGCGGTGGTTAACATGCTGAATTGGATTTCCAGCCAAGTGTTAACTGGGCCGAGACCACTTTTCCAGTTCCAAAAACTGGCCATTCCACTTTCCATTGCTCATGCCATCATCCGAGGCCATCCTGGGCTTCCCATAATTTATGTCAGCCTTAAATAAGCACCTAGCGAGCGTAGTGTGTAAACCTCAGCGCTCGGGAGATAACAGCAGCTGGGCACGGCGCCAACCACAGCATACTGGCATAAATAGGTGCTGACTATCAACCGAACAATTTGCGTGGTTAAATGGGGACCTTTCTTAAATGTAATATATATTTGCACATACACATACCCGTAATGCTGTATTTATTTTTGTTACTATATTTTCATGATTAAATGTAAGTGAGTCTGAAAACTCGTGCATCGATATTTTGCCCTATTATTTTTATTTTTATTTTTTCATGTAAAGCACAAAGCAAAGGGCCTGGAGAAACTCCGCGTGTACACGTAAGACGAACTGTCGCCACGCATTGTCGCGGCGTAACATACTCGCTTTAAAACCATCTCGTGGCTGCACACTGCCAATGCAGGTGAGTGTCACCACTGCAGCATGATCGACCAACTCTTATCTTCCATAACATGGTTTTTTTGGGGGGTTAGATCTCGTAAATATAACGCGAGTATTTACGCGATCTAACCCCCACAAAAAAAAAACTTTCATGGATAATATTGGTCGCGAAAGACTAATTTGTTAAACCAACTCTTATCTTACTTGTATTTATTTGTATAGTTTGTTGAACTTCTTTCGGGCCGTACGTAACCAACTGCGCTATTCGCAGGTGCGGGGAAAGGACAACAAACGAAACAGTAAAAACAGTTCTAAAGAAATTAGTTTTCAATCTAGATGATTTAAAAGTGCACAGCTCCAGTGGCGTCCTAACATCGGAAAGGAAGAGCGTTCCAGACGGCCGCAGAAACGCATCTGAAAGGGCTTGATGCAGTGAGCATCTTTGTTCGACGGTTTGCCAAAAGCTACTGCGAGGATGACCGGAAGTTCGCCTGATGGTTTATGCTCCTTGACGAGATCAGCAAGGTATTGTGGTTCATATAGCGCCTTAACCAAGGTGCTGAGCAGCGAAATAGCAATGGTGCAGCAAAACAGTGTGATGAGATGAGATGCGTTGATGAGAAGGATGGTAGTACATGATGAATATGATGATGCGGGAAACAGATGATGATGAGAGTGACAATGAGTGGTTATTGGTGAGTGAGTGTGATGGACGGGTAGGGAAGTTGGGAAGAGGGATGGAGTTAATGATGGGGGAAGGGGGAACAGAGACACAGAGACAGCTGGGATTGTGAGCGGAGAGGGCGAGACGGAGCATAGAACGAGATGTGACAAGCGAGATATGACAAAAACAACAACAACAACACATCACCTTAAACGCATTTGTTACCATTGGATTCTGGAAGCTATGCGGGCCTGAGCCTGGTTAGTACTCGGATGGGAGACGGAATGGGTATCGTGTTGTAGGCTTGAGCTGCAAATTGGCCAGGAGATTGCAGGACAACAATGGGAATGGTGATGGTTCACCCACACGTATGTGCAGGCTCTCTCTAGGTTCTCAATTTACCTTCTACGGGTAAAACACTATATGTTTGGGTTTTTGTCGGTTAAGTCACGGAGATAGAAAAAATTATAATGAAGTGAATAAAAGTGAAAATAATAAAGATAATAAAATAAGAATAGAAAAATAAAAACTACGACGTTTTGATCGCAACACAAGCGGTCGTCATCAGGAAAGAGGGATTAGCCTTTAAAGGCAAACTGTTAATGAAGGTTTAAAATGGGCGTAGCACAAGTGTCAGCAGCATGGGCGGGGCAGCTGATGTTAATGTTGTTGACGGTGGAGGTTGCTGCTAGTGGTGATGGTAGTAGTGGGTAATGATGGTAGAGGTGGTGGGCTTCCACCAATGAAGGGCTACTGCTAGTGGTGATGGTAGTAGTGGGCAGCGATGGTCCTGGTGGTGGCCTTCCACCAATTAAAGGGCTTTCGATTTAAAGCTTTCGTGACTGCAGGAATTCATCTTCTTGGTTCTTTCGGTAAAGTCATGTAGAAGGGAAGTAATAAAATTATAAAAAATAAGCATAATAAATTATATTATTTTATTTTATTATGTTTTATTTTTATTATTTTATTACTTCCCTTCTACGTGACTTTACCGAAAGAACCAAGAAAATTAAAGGGCTGTCAGGTCTAAAATGGAAACATTACAGCCAGTTATGACTTGAACTGCTTGATGATTGCTGAGTTTGTAACCATCTTCTCGGTTGAAATTGTGTCTATGTCTGTATATATGGATGGCTTCATGAACGAATCTTTGTTGATAACCAGTAGGTTTGCAAAGTACCTTCGTCTTGGAGAAATCTATTTCGTGTGAGCCAGCCGCATTAAAACAATGATCAGCAACGGCAGAAGTATTGGTCCTACCGTGTTTCAAATCTGCCTGATGTTCACGAGCACGGTCCGAGACATGTCGCTTAGTTTCCCCAAAGTAACTGCTGCCGCAGATACAGCTTAGTTTGTAGACGCCGGGATATTGCATGTCAGGGATCTTGTCCTTGTCAAACACTCTTGAATGGAATTGGCCAAACATCCTAAATCATGGACCATCCTGAAATTAGTTTTCCTTTCCTTGATACATAATGGTGCGTGTGTCATTATTCATCGCCAGATAGCAAATGTACATCGCAGCACCACTGCAGCTGCAGTTATTAATCTAGGTAAAACAAAATATGCAAGTTGTGAGTTTATGTTTAGTTGTAAAGCTGCACTGGCGATTAGGTCATTATTCAACTCTGCTCACAGTTGTGTATATTTTCGTTGGCTATGGATGTGCCATCGAGTTCCAAATGAATGCCCAGGTGTGGAAGTGAAGCTTCGCGATTGTTGAGCACGGGCTTGTGATGAATTATCCCGATCCCTGCCAGGGATTGAGAGAAACGCAGCGGAACGCGTGCGAATTCACGTGACTGCTGCCTCAGGCTTATCACGTGCAAATCTATAGCAGCCAAATACTCTAAGCGCATGTTGATTCTAAATGTGGAGGGGAAAAATCGGAGGACCTAGAGAAAAATCCACGTGACCATGAGGAGATCATGCAAACTCCAAATATAGAGGCGTCAGCGTCGGGATTGCACCCACGACCTCCTGTATACCAGGCGAGGTAGTTAACATCTCGCCTTTATCCAGCAGTGCTTTGACAATGGACTGTAAAAATAATAGTGGTCGAATATAGCAATTGTGAAATCACGTGATATTATTCCGTCCGCTTTGTAACAAGGAAATGTAAAAAAAATAAGTTTGTGTAACATTTATCTGATGTTTAAATACCTAATTTTGAAAGCTAGTGAAATACCCATCGCAACAGAAAAATATCCCGCTTGACTTCCATTCCACACACATATTTGAAGCAGATTGACACCGCTTCTGAAAAATGGGAAAAAAATTTCACTCATAAAAATAAGTGGAACATTCCTCCACTAATCACCACCATGTGGGTATCTCTGCATAAGCATTTATCTGGGCCATTCAGGTATAAGCCAAGATTATGGGCCATGAACATTCTCAATGGGTTTTTTGATTACTTCTTAGCTTGTTTTCATCTGCAGCCCTAATTATCATCAGTGCCTGTAATCATGCCATCGCACCGATTATTACTCCGCAATTATACAGTTGCTTTGGACTCGGGACTCGTACCAGGTGAATAAAGTGTGTGTGTTTTTCTCTACATGCCTAACTTACCCACATCAACCGCAAGAACGTTTCAGTACTTGGAAATTGTAAAGTAACCCAATGTGTGTGAACGCAACTGCATATTCAGTTACGAGCGTGCGTGGTGCACCTTTCCAACGAAATGTAGCGGAGATTTTTTTTTAAAGAATGCCACTCGTTTATTTCATTTATAAACCTCGAACGCTCCGTTAATGAAAACTGTGGCAACTTTCCAGCATCCGTAGCCAAAATAAGGTCCGGTTACCCAGTGACATGTAACAAAATCCTTCTAAAAGTAGGCAAGCATTTTATTAATCATACAGCGTGTATATTTTTAAAATATACATTCGCCAAATTAATATGTTATAACTCAAAAAAGGTATTGGTTTTACAGCCTCTGGTGTAGTGATTTTCAGAATGCAGGATGAAGATAATTTCACGGAGACAACGCAGTGCTCTGGCCTCGACGCCACAAGGCTACGCCTTTGCCAGGTCTTCTTAGTCATGGCTCGGCTCAGGCTCAAGTGAGACGGCTCAAAGCCACGCTCTTAACTGGAGCTGGCTCTGAGCATGCTCGCAGCCAGGCTCATGACCTCCAAGAGTTGAGCCTGAGCCGAGCTAAGGCCGATTTGCTCAGGTGGCTTTGGAGGCAGGGGGGGGCGCCACGGTGGCGAGACGTTAACTCCCTCGCCTGGTATGCATGGAGCTCGTGCGTTCGATCCCGACTCTGACGCCTGATGTATATTTGGAGTTTGCGTGTCTCTCTCTCTCTCTCTCCCTTGTGGTCGCGTGGGTTTTTCTCCGGCTCCACCAGTTTTTCACTCCACATTTAGAAGCGACACGCGTTTAGAGTCTTTGGCTGCTATACATTTGCGCGTGATAAGCCACTTCGTTGAACCATCATTTGTGGCCAGGTCGCTGCTGAAAAAAACAGCTGTATAGCTCAGTGGGCCTTACCTGGTAACCAAACCAAAAAAATACTGTCACAGTTTTTGTTTTGTAAATAAATAGAAGGCCATGTCAATCGTGGAGGTTTGTTTGACCATACCTCGCCATGCCGGAAATAGCAGTGAGTGCAGGACTGCTCCATATAACACTCGACGCCATCCATGCCCTTACTATGTCAGCCCATTACCCTTGGCCCCCACTCACCGACCCCCCCCACCCCCCTCTTGCCCAACTGCAGCATTGCACCTCCAGCCCAACCACCTGTAACTCCGTAGCACTGCTCAAGCCAAATGCCAATCCGATGGCTGCTTATTTTGCGTTGAGCCTCTTCGCGCCCCCCCCCCCCCCCAGTGGGGGGGTCCACAGCTCGCAAAGGCCGAAATTCAAGGCACCCGAAGAGATGCAAGCAGCGAGGCAATTTCGCATGTGGGTACCAGTGGAGTCCCGCTCTCGTTGTATTGAGCGTCTCAAGAAACTGTTGTTTAGTGCATTAGAGTGCCTAATTCGTGATGGCTTCGCGTACCCAGAGCTGTCTCGACACGAAGTAGAGCATTGGTCATATGGGACGGAGGAGAGACGTGAGAATCAAAGTGAGAGGGAGTCACAGTGAGAGACAGACACACGAAGAGGTGCGGAGAGACAGAGAGACGTGGAGGGATACACGACGAGAAAGTGAGATGGAGAGACACAGAGAAACACAGAGACACACAGAGACACACAGAGACACACAGAGACACACAGAGAGACACAGAGAGACACAGAGAGACACAGAGAAAAATAGAGAGACACAGAGAGACACAGAGAGAAACAAAGAGACACAGAGAAACACAGAGGGAAACAGATAGACACAGAGAGACACAGAGAGACACAGAGGGAGACAGAGAGACACAGAGAGACACAGAGAGACACAGAAGGAAACAGAGAGACACAGAGAGACACAGAGGGAGACAGCGAGAAAGAGAAAGTTAAAAGTGACAGCTTAACGGCTCAAACATTACGTGAATAGGGAACATTATGTGCAGACTGATCATCGAACACCATTGCTTACCAATCACACAATTTTAAATAATTCAAAGGGGTTCCAATGGCCACTTTTACCGTGATCAGCTGCACACTATGGTCCAGATGTCTTGTGACCGCCAATTAATGACAACCGAAAACGTTCCCCACCCCCCTTGCATATTTATTTCTGTTTTAAATTAACCTTACTTTTAAAAAAAGATTAAGTTTTAGAGAATTAAAGACATCTGGACCACCCTGCACACTGCCGAGTGTTGGCAGTGGTGCCATTACAGACAACGATTCTGTCAGAACCAGTGCGTAACAGTCTTGCGCACACACAGTTGTTATCAAGAGGTATCCGGTCTTGATTTGATGCTTTCGTGACTGCAGGAATCCATACTCGTTGGTTCTTTCGGAAAAGTCGCGTGGGTAGAAAATAAAATAAATCACGACGAAAGCTTTCCCACCTGATGACGGACGCTGTGTTGTGCCCGAAACGTCGTGATTTATTTTATTTTATACCTACGTGACTTTACCGAAAGAACCAAAGAGTAAATAGGTATCCGGTTGGCTGAGGGTGTCAGAGTGCTGCACCGGCACCCTTGAAATCCCCTGGGTTGGTATCCGGGCAAATCCACCTTTGATTAAAACTGGTTCTCAAGTTTGGCCCGCGGTGATTTTCTTCCGCCCCTCCGATTAGCGCGGATGGCTACGTACGGTGCGAAAGAAGTTTGACGTTCAGCTGATGACTGCACATACAAAAATAGAGGCATCGCTTGATGTGGTCAACAAAGGAAACAAATCCCAAGCTCTGAGAATTAAAACATTAAAATGTTCTGTTGCATTCCAAGCAGCAAATATCTCGATGACAGGGTGCATAGGGGCATTGCACCTCGTGAGTGAAGCTTAAACGAGGTCACGGATCTTCGAAGAAGTTCTATGATGCCAACTTCAGTGGGCCATTGCCTTACATTGGGGTACGCAGGGCTCTGCAAGAGCCGCGAATGGAATCTCTGTCGCGTAATTTGACAGCGACAGCACGGTTCGAATACAATTGTGCAAGAGACGAGAGAGTGTTTTATCCGTTATAAGGTGGAGACATACAGCGTTGCATAAGGTTTAAGGGGCCGTCCATAAATGACGTCAGGCAGTTGGGGGGGGCGGGGGGGTCAGACATTTGTGACGATGTGTGACGAAGGGGGGGGGGGTGAGAAATGTGACGTCACATAAAAATGCGCAAATTTAAATGAATATAGACAACACGTTCTACTTAATTAAATCGACTTTTTAATAAATGTTTTCTCCTACAACATCAGAGTGCAGCGGCACATTAAATACG
>CM025619.2:3417905-3453047 GCA_014621495.2 Entosphenus tridentatus
AACAGGTCTGTCTTCACCTGAGGACGGCTGCTTGCGTTGTGGCCGAAACGTCGCGAAAATTGTATTTTATTATGTTTTATTTTTAATTATTTTATTATTTCCCTTCTACGTGACTTTACCGAAAGAACCAAGAAGATGAATCCCTGCAGTCACGAAAGCTTTAAATCGACTATGTCTAGTCGGTACCTTTACACCTCCTCCACCAGCTCTGGCTCCTTCCCCCCCAGTGACGTGACATTCCACATCCCAATCGCGAGTGTCCATCGCCAAGGTCCAGTCCATTTGAGACCATTCCTCTCCTTGTCAGACTGGCATCGCATCCGCCCTCACCGTTCGTCCTGCGGATGGTGGGCCCACAGCACGGCGCCAAGTAGCTATTTTGGTCTGGGCCCGACCGGATTACGTGGGTCACCCGGCCACCAGGCGCTAGCCGGTGAATACCACCCCCAGGCCTGGCTCCAGGGGTGCGTCTCGGTATCTGTTCTCAAATTTGTGTTTTTTTTAACCATTCATGAGGGTTTTTTTTCGGACCGTTATTTGTCTGGGACCTCCCCCCAGACCTGTTCACCAAAGGAGACCCTACCAGGAGTACAAGACTGCAGGAAATATAGCTTTGAGGGTCATTGTAACACACAAACCCCAACACCATGACAAAATTACGAACCTCGGTAGGGCTTCTGCTGCCTATGAGAACTTATGTATACGTTGAATGACCTACCATGACCAATATCTGCAATACAGATGTAAGGGTTGTGTTCCTATCGTGGATAAAGAGGTCTTCTTCTGGAGCTCTGCTCTATGACACAGGGTGATGCACTGCTATCTGCAGGAGTTCTGAATGAAAGTGTGTCTCATGACCTAATGCCTATAGCACAGTTGGAATATAATGAAAAGGGTCCAGGAGTAATAAAAAAGGTATCTTGCTGACACGATGAAATGTTGCTCTTGGAGTTACACAATCCCTTGTGTGCTTTTTATGTTATGTATGGTGTAAAGCTGTTGCTTGCACCATGGCTTTTTTTTATCCAAACATCCTCCCAAATTAGTTTAACTGTCATATTCTGGGAATGCTCTATTTTTTGACATGTCAAGCCATAGGAATAACAATTCGCGTGCATTAGGCTCTGAAACGGCATGGCATTTCAAAGGGCCTTAACAAAACACAAAGCAAACGGAAATATACAAAATGGCACCAGGATAAAATAATTGAGAAAAATGGTGTTCCTCAGCAGTTATCACGTTTCAAAGTCCGAGAACTCCTGGCACAGACCTTGACGTGCATTCATGGGCACGGCATTAAATGGTTAATTACTTGTTTTTTTTCCGATTTGCAGCATCGTTTAAATAAAACTATCGCAGAACGAATGAGCCATGAGACATTTGGTGGACGCCATTTTTATTGTATTTCTTTTCTTTTCTACAACAATGCAGAAGCAGAAGGAACTGGGATACACGCCGTCCGAGTGATCGATGAACTACGCACACGGAATGGCAAACGGGACTCCATGGCAAACACAAAGGAAAGAAAATACAGAACGAGATGACGAGCAGAAGGCGTCAAAGAAATGGGGGGAACAACGATAAAAAAATTACTTTACCAGGTAAGGCCCCACTGAGCTATATAGCTGCTCTTTTTTCTAGAAGCGACCTGGCCACAAATGATAACTCAACGAAGCGGCTTATCATCACGTGCAAATTTACAGCAGCCGGATACTCTGAGCGCACGTTGATTCTAATTGTTGAGGGCAAAACCCGGAGGACCTGGAGAAAAATCCACGCGACCACGGGAAGAGAAACATTCAAAGCTCCAAATATACTGGCATCGTCACGGTTGGGTTCGAATCCACGACCTCCTGTGTACCGGGCTTGGTAGTTAACATCTCGCCATCCAAGCACGCAGGGTCAATACAACAGCCACCAGGATTCAAGACATCGTCAAATTCCCAGGACAAGCCCGGAAACACGAAGTGACAGAGAGTTGGGCGGCCCAGGCTGTTTAGGTAAAGGTGCAACCCTGCAATTGGCGCCACGGTGGCGAGATATTACCTAACCTCGTCAGGTATACAGGAGGTCGTGGGTTCGATGCCAATCCTGACGCCTGTATATTTGGAGTTTCCATGTTCTCCCCGTGGTCGCGTGGATTTTTTTTGGCTCCTCCGGTTTTTCCCTCCAAATTTTGAACCAACATGCGTTTAGAGTCATTGGCTGCTCTAAATATACACGTGATAAGCCACTTAGTTGAGCTATCATTTGTGGCCAGGTGCCTTCTGAAATAGAGATACAGCATATAGTTCAGAGGGCCTTGCCTGGTGAAATATAAACAGGTTTTGTTTCAAATTGCTGTCCTCTTGCCACTGCTGGCGGAAGGGCCGCCGCTTGCAAGAAAACTCTAGAGAGCACCTTCATGGGGTAATCATTGGCCTACTCTTCCACGCTGGCCAGGCGTCTTGGAAGAGGCGTGAGCGCCCACACTTTACCCTGCCACGCACGAGACCTGCCTATCGACTCAATGTGGCGAATCCATTCATGCCACTGGGCGGACGTAACGTCGGTACACATGAATCTACGATGTCACGTGGCCGCCCAATTGCATGCTAGTTTCATTACGTGGCCCGCCGGGTAATGTCGTTTAAGAACCCTACTATACGGCATCGACTATTGAACGTGGGTTAGAGGGCAAACCAGTAGGGCCTCACGGCTTTGAGGATATGAGTGAAATTCCCAGCCGAGGTTGGATAATCTTCATAGTTATTGCCATTTATAAAATGAATATCAAATATATCCACACCCCTGCCTCTCTCCCTCTCTCTGCTGTGAAGAAGGCACATTGCCTGAAACGTCAGCCCACGATATATTTGCCATTATCAGGTAGTTTTAATAATAAACGTGGTGTTTTCTAAATCCTACCACTTCGTGAGGTTTGCATCATCATTTGGTGCGAAATCAACAGTGATTGTGCAAGGAGAGACTGGTCCCCATCACAGGACTGTGGAATTTCCACCAATGGCTCTGCCCCAGCCAATGGCTGGGCACTTGTCAAAGAATGGGGACACTCATGTTGGCTTCTGTATACCCGAGTTTGCATGGGAGACAATAGGGTGCACTCGCCTGTTTTTTGGAAGTGTTGTGAAATGTGGAACGCCACTCATCCTGAAGAGACACTCACCTGAATGAGGAAACAGGTGTTGTTGTATAAATTTGGATCACGCATTATCCTTCCGCACACACCTATGCTTCTGGCATTCAGAGTCTTGAGCAAATAGTGTTTGCAGGCAACGCAATCCATCAGACTTAAAGAGCAGGCACTCGGTGTTGGGTTAGTTCAGGTAAAGTGTCTATTCTTGTGTATTCATTTTTGTTAAATGGACCCGTGCGACGTGACAGCCACTGATCTCATCGTTAAAGTTCGAGTACCCACTTAGTATGTAGACTTTACAGTCGTGCGTGCGTGTATGGCTGTCGACTTTATTGGGGGTCTATCCATCTTAGGGTGTTGTTGTTTTAATCTTTGGGTTCTAGGAAATGTCAGGCCAGCCGACTGAAAATGCTCAGCTGTCGTGTGAAATCTCCATGTCAGCCTATTCGACGTGCAAAGATGGATGTGTTACTTTTATATTGTGCTTTTTTTTTCCCTCCACAGTTGTATTTCGTTAGCCCGAGCATAGCAGCGCGACTCCCCTGGCTTCACGAACAGCCTGCAGAAGGAGGCAACACAGAACTGTTCTCGATTTGAAGCTTTCGTGACTGCAAGGATTCATACTCTTGGTTTTTTCGGTAAAGTCACGTAGGTAAAAAATGAAATTAAAATTTAATAAAAGCAATAATAGAAATAAAATAATAATAATAATCAAGTGAGGGTCACTTGATACAGCAAATCTAGCTGTGACGGTCCCACCTGATGACGGAGACTTGTGTTGCCTCCGAAACGTCGTGATTTTTATTATTTTATTTCTATTATAACTTTTATGAATTTTTTTTTCATTTTTTACCTACATGACTTTACCGAAAAAACTAAGAGCATGAACACAGAACTGCTTCTGAAATCCCTTCAGGTGATGCTTTTGTTTTCACACACTTAGGGGGCAGCACTCTCCCGCATGCACTGCGACAGATGGATGTTCATCCCATGACATTCAAGCCAACATTTTTGCCTGATTCTCAGAGCTAGAATTTACCCAAATCAAGCAATACATTACGAGTTTTTTTTGTGTGTGCAATTTATAAGTGACTGGGTGGAGACCATCAGCTCGTTGCATATGACAATCTAGTTTAATTTATGGGTGGATTCCCAATTTTAAACCCACGATTGTCTGCAGCGCCTGCTCAATCCTCTGATTCCCAAAGCCATTGGGGCAGCTCATAAATATTTAAATAGTATTTTTGTTCCCCTTCTCAAGTATACAGTCTCACGGCATGGCATAAAGAAGTTTCCATTTGCAATCCGTGCAGTAATCATTACACCACCATGTGTAATATAATGGCCCTCGAAGATCACTTAACAGAATTAATTTGAAAGTTTTTTTAAACAAGGGTCTCAATTCACACGAGGAGCACGACTTCTATACGTCACATGTCAACAATCCAACGTTTTTTTTTTACTTATAATCAGAAAATACATAACATCAACTGAAAGTGTCCAAGAGAATTTGACATTTTGTGTATTTGTTGTCATTGGTGTCTGGGCAGAAAGCATCTCCTTGCTTCGCTTGAGAATCCATTCGATTTTGCATTCTCAGCAGTGGCGGCTGCGTGATCTGACACGCTATTAACCCTTAAATCCAGTCAGTCGCATCATTTATTCAATGTTTTTATTTTATTGTATTGAAAAAAAACTAGGGGAAGGTACAGCGTACGATCAGACGAGGTTGCCTGGGGTGCCGCGGTAGCGAGATGTTCACTACCTCGCTGTGATATGCAGGAGGTCGTGGGTTCGATCCCAAACCTTACGCATGTATGCATTTGGGGTTTGCACGAAGCTTTCAGGAGCGTTGCGGGGGAGGCAAATGAGGGTTGAGAGGGTGTGGTGCGGAGGTTGGGTGACTCACGGTGTTCAACGTCTTTTTTTTTTACAAACGTCTTATATATAATCTTTTATTTTGGATTAAACCAGCGTCCTCAATTATGATTCTTGCCAATACTGGTTTTGCTGATCCACAGTCGTCGTACTAATTTTACGTCAGGCGATGCGGAATTATTTTGCAAAAGGCGAAATTCACTCTGCTTCTCTGTTGCGAGTTCTAAGTTGCAATCCCTGTGACGATTCATGTTGTTGTCCACTTTTTAAGTTTTAGGACTTTGGGGCTGTGCTTAGCAACTGTGTAAAAAAAGCAGGGATGAGATTCGCATGTTAAAATGTCAGATTATAATTTTTTTTCCCATAATTTGTATCTTTTTTTTTATCTATCTCAGAATTGAGGATTGTTGCATTGTTCACAATACACTCGTATACTTATACAATGTGTCTTCATGCTCAAAAAAATTTACGTCACCCAATTCCATGCAACAGTACTTTGTGGTGGCATTGAAGTGATTTCACTCCCTGTAATGTCACATTTTCAGATGAATCAAAAACTATTTTTCTTGGACCAATCGAAATTTCGTATCTGGGCCCAAATTTGTGTTGGATCGTGATGGATTGATGCGATAATCGGGAACACCTCCCGATGGTGGCCTCGTCTTGCCATCAAAACAGACGCACGGCTATTGTGAATAATTCACGAGATTACACCCTTATTGTGCAATTCAAGACTACAAGCAATCGAAATGAGACGCCGATTTGAGTGCAGCCAGATGATATCTTTCATACGCGAAACAGAGAAGGGCTGTGTGACAGCAATGGAACCACGTGTCACACATTCACAGGATTCTCCGTGGCGTTTCCCCCATCCCATTATCCGCCAACGAACTTAGAGCTGGCGCCTGTCCTAGTTTTCCCAGGATCATCTCTCTTTTTTGCAAAAGCTGTCCCGAGAAATCTATAAATGTTCCCGGTAAGTGAAAAAAAATGAAGTTCTCAGCTTTGCCATTTTTCGCAACAATACACCACTCAGGACAACGCGCGCGCACGGAGCCCTTCCCTCGTCCCGTGACATATGCGCCGCTTCCATTCTGTAATTCAGCGGTGGCAAACTCTACGAGCAAATGGCAAGCCCCTGGCGATGCTCCTGCATCCACGGACTCGAGGCAAACGGCGCAGGGCTGTCTGCGCTCCTCCGCAGGTTCAATCGAACGCCATTCACGACGGGGAGGAGGAGATTGGGGGGGGGGGGCCCCAGAGCCTGAATGGCAAAACGAGCGAGCAAACAACAGGGACCGCTGCACAAACACCGCGGCCGATTCATTAAACTGCATTCGCAGGCATCAAGGGCAGTGTGTGAGGGTTGCCGGGGACAACCTCGACGATTGTGAGATCGTTGTGCGTTTGTCTCGTGAGGAACCGGCGCTTGCTGTACTGCATTTGAATCGGCTGGCCCTTCCACCGCCGTGTTTTGCCTCTGTGCTGTTCTGCTGGTGGTTCGACTGCGCGTTTTAGTTTGGGAGAAGAGCATGGCTTGCGTGAAGCAGATGCACACTGGTCAGTGCACTGGGCCGTTGTAGACAATGACAACTTCCTTAATCGACACGCAATTGCCTTTGGATTAACACGACTGTTTTGCATCACTTAAGACCAATCTTCCCCAAATGTGCCTGGTATCATCAGATTATGGAAGTTGAGAAAGGCTTTGAGCCTAGGCAGTACTTTAAACTGAGCTAAACTATTTTTTTCTTTAACCAGGTAAGGCCTACTGAACTAGAACGATGTTTTCAGAAGCGCCACAAGTAATAGCCCAGCGAAGTGGCTTATCACATGGAAATGCATAGCAGCCAAATACTCGAAACGTCGTGCACGTTGATTATAAATGCGGAGGGAAAAACCGGAGGGCTCTGGGAATAATCCACGCGACCACAAGGGACAGAGAGGAACACGCAAACTCCAAATATACATATTCTTTGGTGCTTTCGGTAAAGTGACGTAGGTCGAAAAATAATAGATCACGACGTTTCGATCGCAAAACTGCTGAAGTTTGTCAGTTTTTCAGCAGTTTTTCTTGCCGTGGTTGTCCCACCTGATGACGATTGCTTGTGTTGTGATCGAAACGTCGTGATCTATTATTTTTCGACCTACGTCACTTTACCGAACGAACCAAAGAGTATGGATGCCTGCAGTCACGAAAGCTTCAAATCAAGATTTAAATCTACAGCAGGCGTCAGGGTCTGGATCGGGATCAAACTCACGACCCTCCTGTATACCAGGCGAGGGAGTTAACATCTAGCCACCGTGGCGCCCCTCCGATGGATGACCACCAGGGCTTGCCAGGTGTTGTAGGCGTCGGGCTGAGAGGTGGCCAGTAGAAAGGAGTTCTGAGCGACGTGATTCCCTCGGTATTCGCGGGGTTTTCTTAGGTTTTATTCCTTGTTTCCTACCACAAACCAAACATTAATTCATGGCGTTGGTCAATCATCCCGACGCAGGATCTGCCTGAAAAATATTCTTGAGACTCCTTGAGTTTTGCCAAGTTAAATAACTGGCATTATTATTATTATTATTCCTTGCAGATCCTATATATTTTTTTTTCCTGTGATGTAAAACGATTTGAGGATGAATCGACAGATGGTTATATTATGAGTTGGGACAACTACCTTAGCTTTACGAGAATAATAAAGGAATGATAATTAACACAACCCCAAGCATTTATCATTGGGAGCGATGTTTTGGTGCTTTCCGTGAGCCTCACTTTATTAAAATTCTTGCAGCGCTGGCACCAGTGGCATTCAACCCCCCTGCCAACATCACCACCACCACCACCACCACCTCCTCCTCCTCCACCGCCTCCTCCTACTCCTTACTTTTGTAGTGCAAAGATTTAAACCGTCTGGCTCGGCTGGTGTGGGAGGGATGGACATCTAAAGGAGAGTCAACAGAGAGGCACATGTTTGAACAGCGCACGTTATTCAATATCTGGGGCAGTAGGCTTGGCTTGGATACAAACGGAGGCGGGGTGGTTGGGGGGAGATTTAGGGTGCTTGCCCAAACGTCCAAGGTTCAAACGGTTCATAATGCTTCTGCCACTTGCCCTGATTTAGCCCAGACTTTCCTGGTTTTGGGAGTAAGGTGCATGATATTGCACACTTGTGCACACAAAGACAAGGATTCCCCGTGTAGCCTTAACAGACTGTCGAGGCAAGCCTTGTTAGCGAGCCCCTATGAAGGCTGGCACGGCAAACGAGGGGGTGGGTGGCCAGCACCACGCCCGGCCGCCTTTGTCTCCTTAGTGACGATGTTAACACATCGCACAGGTACTCATTTGAGGCTGAGTCGACCTAGGGGAGGCCCGGGACCGGTTCAGATAATCGTCACTGGTGTTGGCCGTGAGCAGGAATCTAACTCGGGTCGTTGGGTTCATAGTGCAGCGCGCTAACCGCTTGTGTTTTATCATTCATTCTTACCTGATGATGGCTGCTTGTGTTGCAACCGAAACGTCGTATTCTATTATTATTATATTTTATATTTCTAAGTGACTTTACCGAAAGAACCAAAGAGTAATCAAATCCAGTTCGTGCGCAAGACCTCATCTCATCACGGCGTTTAGACATCCCGTTGGATCTGTGCTTCTCCTTGGCAGTCACTCATCTGGAAGACTGGCCATCTTTCCTTCTGGCTGCAACTATTGTTCTCAGAAAGTGGTACA
The DNA here is from genome assembly GCA_014621495.2 of Entosphenus tridentatus. Taxonomy (NCBI): domain Eukaryota; kingdom Metazoa; phylum Chordata; class Hyperoartia; order Petromyzontiformes; family Petromyzontidae; genus Entosphenus; species Entosphenus tridentatus. Next base: position 3,426,635 of record CM025619.2, read on the forward strand.
TCATTTTATCGACCCCGGAGGGATAATGAGCTGAAGTGACCCGCACCTGTGAGTTGAAGCCATGACCTTCCCTCTCTCTGATCACCACTCTGCTGCCTCTATACGTTTTTGCTTATTCATGAAAACGTGGCCAAACGCACACAAAGCACCGACGTTGTGTCGAACCAAAGCTTGTGGAGCTCTCCGATGCGCACTTCGGGTTGTGTTCGTTGGCACGACGTCCGACGTTTCACCGCACGTGCTGCAGAGCTCCTCCGGGAGCCGAAATTCCGTTGCCGAGGAACGGAAGTTTTCGCGTGGCTGAATAATGTTTGGGCGCGCGGAGCGAAACGTCGAACGACGCCACGCGGTAGGACGACGCACCGCACGGCCGTGACTTGTGCGGCGCACGTGCCGTGACGACGGCCACGCGAACCGAGGCGCTGCGCTCTGTCGTGCCGGCGTAAGCAGCTGGGTGCGCTCCGTGCAACTTCGTTCGGCGAGGGGGCGGACATCACCGCCGTGGCCCCCTCCACCGCCCCTCCACCGCGCGGAGAGCGATGCGGATCTCGTCTGCAGCCTTGTTTTGGCGCTGGTGATTTGATGTGGCAGGCGGCCTTGATTGCCCGTAGAGGTGGAGTGCGAGATAAGCGCGAGGCGCGCAGGAAAAACGGGCGCAATCGCGTCTGAAGCCGATCGATTTGCTGTTAATCTCTCGCCCACAGTGCAAGCATCTGCGCGGCGAACCATCCCGCCTCCGGTGCCAGCCGTGCGTTCGTCTGGCCCTCCGGTGCTGATGTGCACACGTTAGTTCGCTTCTCGCGCCCCCGCACCGTTACGTGGGCCCCCCCCCCACCCACACACACACACAAAACAAAATTCGCGGACGTTAAAAGTTGCCAGCGGATGCCGATAGGAATCTTTCGCATTTGTTGCCGATCGCAATCGAGCGCGCACCGCCTGCAAGAATGTTTCCAACGTGCGATCGGTCAACAGAGATCTCTCTTCGCGCCCCTCGCCGAGACGGCGGTGCGTATTTTTGGCTGAACGGAGCATTTACACAAGCGCCGTGGGGTGAACGCGCTGATTTTTGTTCCACGTTTACATCACGGCCCAACGCCACGGCTGTTATTGTCTGCGATGAAAAACTGCCAGACGTGGCAAACCTTGTGTCCTCTGCTTTGTACCTACAATCAAGTAACAACAATAACAACGACGCTATTGAGCAGCCCTTTGTCTATCCACTTGCTGGATGGTCTCCCCCAAGATACGTTAACCATACTTCACCACGCTTCTTCAGTCCCGCTTGGTGAAGAACGGGGCCCAAAAATGGTGCAGATATCACTCGCCGTGGCCTGGGAATCGAACTCAGGTTGTCTGGTTCATAGCGCAGTGCTCACCGCTGTACTTTTTTATAAGGATGCTGTATAAAACAATGCTCATATTGGTCATTGCTGTACTTTACACATTAACACTGACTGTAGCGTCTGCCTCTGTGAATGCATTAAAAAAATAATATTAAACAGGATACTGGCAACAATAACAACCTGAAGACGGAAGCTTGTGTTGCCTCCGAAACGTCGTAATTTTTATTTTATTTTTATTTTACTTTTATTAATTTTATTTTTTTACCTACGTGACTTTACTGAAAAAACCTAAGAATATGCTACTACTGGCACTTCAATTTCACGGTCGTTTGTCTTCGCCAAGCAAAGTGATCGTCGGTGTAGTGGGGTGGCCAAGTCGCTTGCCGACTGCCACCGCTCCCCAGGTCACTCCTCCAAACGCATTGCAGTGCTGAAAGGTGAGCCGCGATGACGGACTTTCCTCCTCCTTGGAATGGCATTCCATTCAAACGTTGATTTCATAACTACACAGCCCTTTTTCAAAGCACTGCTGGCCGAAATCCTCCCCACACTATGTTGGTATTGTGTGTTTGTTTGACCATACTTCACTGTGCTGGTTAGTGTCTTCCACAGTCGGGGGGGGGGGGGTGGCTGAACCGGTGGCGAGATGTTAAGTACCTCGCCTGGTATACAGGAGGTCGTGGGTTCGAGCATGACCCTGACGCCTGCTGCTGTATATTTGGAGTTTGCGTGTCTCTCTCCTCGTGGTCGCGTGGACTTTTCTCCGCATCCCTCCACATTTAGAAACACGCGTCGAGATTGTTTGGCTGCAATTAATTTCCACGCGACGAGCCACACTCCTCGAGCTACCATTTGTTGTCAGACCGCTTCTGAGAAAGAGCTACGGAGTTCAGTGGGCCTGAGCTGGTAAAATAAGAACAATCGCTTTTGTTTTTATTACGCATATCACGTGCCATCAGTGTTGATTGCGGCTGGGATTCGAACTCAGGCGATTGCTTTCACAGCGCAATGTTGTGAATCACGATGCCACGGCTCTATCCACTTACCGCAATGTGCTTATGTTATATTATGTTATTTTATGTTATATTATATCTGGTTACTCCCTCTCTATGTTTGAGTCTCGGAATTGGCATCCGTGTTCGGGACCCAGGAATAGATTCGTAGCGAGCCGTGGTGGCGTCGTGTTGAAGTTTATTTAGGACACTGCACCGTATTTTATATATATATAACAGACCTAGGCAGACAGATAAATCTGTGTGGGTTTAGTCTGTGTTGGTTTAGTCCGCACCTTCGATTAGCACCGTCGGCTACGTACGGTGCGAAAGAAGTTCAACGTACAATCCCTACATAGACTCACACAGTCACTCACAGTCACTTACCCACTCACTCACCCATCCTCCGAGTAGCACGATTGGCTGCGTATGGGGCGAAAGAAGTTCAACATACGTGCGTAGAAGGCGGTGAAGCCTGTTTTCCGAGGCTTCACCAGCGAATCGCGAAGACATTTTTTTTCTGACTTATCCTTGGGTGGAAGAGGTGGAGCCTTGGCAACGTTTGTGCTTCACATCAGCAAGGTTCTGGGCTCCATTCCCGACTCGGATATGTTCTTGCCCTGTTCTCCACGTTCTCCGGTTTCCTCCCAAAGCGCAAAAAAGAACAACCACAATGCAACTGGTGTTGGTCAAACATCCCGATGCTGAAAGGTTACCTGCAAATTACTCAATTGGGATTACACAGCAGCAGCAGCAACATTATCCCCCCTCCTCCCCACAATCACCCCTCCTGCTTCCACCCCATTGTGAAAAACCTGGCAGGACCCTCCTGAAAAGGTGTCAAGACCCAGTGAAGCTTTCCTACGTAAACAAACGTATACATTTTGATTTAAAGCTTTCGTGACTGCAGGAATTCATATTCTTGGTTCTTTCGGTAAAGTCACGTAGAAGGGAAATAATAAAATAATAAATATATAAATCAATACAAATTATCACGACGTTTCGACTGCAACACAAGCAATCATCATCAGGTGTGAAATCCACAGCAATAAATTTTGAAGAAGAAAAAACGTCGTGAGAATTTTAATTGTATTATATTAGTATTATTTTATTATTTCCCTTCTACGTCACTTTACCGAGAGAACCAACAATATGAAACGTATAAATATCTATCGTTCTATATCGCATTCTTTCTCATCGTTTGAGAAATATGCTTTTCAATCTCAATGGCATTGTTTATATCATCATGCCTCAGACTGTGGGAGGCGAATATGACCCAGTCAAATGCAAATAGCAATTTACTCTGGCATTCCTGTAATATCGGCGCCGACATTGGTGACTTCGATCCAGATGCGCAACACGGTTAGAGGATATTTTGGGCTCTCGTGGTGCCTGTGAAACATTTGTGGGATCTGGCAGAAGGAAGACGGCTTCGGCACCAGTGGCGCTGTGGTGACCACTTGAAATCGTCCTGGTGTGACGGATGCCGCGATTCTATCCGCACTCTCTGGAAGCAACCGATTGTTTATGTTTAAAACGTGAACGCGGAGGTTTGATCCTAGCATCTCAGACGTGCGGGAAAGCATGCTGTGTAGGCTTGCGGTACGATGCGAAATCTATTTTCACGGTGTGTCGATTGTTGCGGTATCAGTATTCCGTAACATTGTATTTGCATTTCACTCTCATTGTGGTTTTGGTGCTGTGTTTCCCAGTACCAATCTAACCCAAAAATAAACCTGTTTTATGGATGATATTGGTCGCGAATGTCTACGTGTTAAACAGTACCAATAAAGTTGACGTAATCATTATTAAACTGCAGCTCACTCAACGTAAGCCTGCCTAAAGCGTTTGCGGTCATTTCGATCCATAACGCACATGCTGTTATTTACACGAAAACTAATTACAGGTTACGAAAATGTTGACATCACATAGTCGCCACTCCAGAAAAAATAATTCAAAGCACGAGTTTAATGGATAATAATGATTTACTTACAAATGTAACTGTTCCATTTGTTGTTTTTATTTCATAATTAGTCTGTCAAGAAGTAACATTAATGACATGAGCTCCGATGATCACGCTTCGACGATATTTCGCAACAACAACAAGAAACAGGCGATACTATTGCTGTGGATCTTGTGCATTTGAGGCTATCCCTCGCAATCGAGGATGATTGCCTTCCATAGAAAAGTTGGATTATTATCTGCGGGTACGAAGATGGCTGAAGAGAACGATCTGGGATGGAGCACACACGTGTGTGTGTCCAGACAGAGTCGTGGGGTGGAACTACGTTAGTAAGTCGGGCTGTAGCGTTGCTGTTTCCGCCGTTGAGTTTCAAAATGTTGAAATAGACCCTCCGTGTGTCTCCATCTGAGGGTGATCCTGAGTGGGTATCGGTGGAGCGCTTATTCATGTTGGCCTTGAGGACATCCTTGAAGCGCTTTCTCTGCCCTCCTCTTGAATGCACGCCCAGGCTAAGCTGGGAGTAGAAGACTTTGCTGCTTCGGGAGTCTGGAGTTGGGCATACGGACGACGTGGCCGGCACAGCGAAGCTGATGTCGAATTTATCATGGCCTCAATGCTCGTGGTGTTTGCTTGCGAGAGGGCGCTGAATGTTAGTGCGTCTGCCTTCCCACCTGATTTGAAGGATCTTCTGCAGGCAGCGTTGATTGTACGTCTCTAACGCTTTGAGATGTTTCCTGGATGTTATCTACGTCTCAGCTCCGTACAATAAGGTAGAGATTATGACTGCTTGATAAACCATGATCTTGGTTTTGGACCTGATGTCACGTTCCTCAAACACCCCTTTTCCTCAGCCGACCGAAAGCTGCACTTGCACATTCCAGGCGATTTTGGATTTCTTTATCGACGTCAGCATTCTGAGAAAGAAGACTTCCAAGGTATGGGAAATGCTCAACATTTTCCAGAGTCTCACCGTGGATGTATATTGTCGGAGTTGGGGACTGCTCATTGAGAACGGGTTGATGTAAGACCTTAGTCTTTAAAATATTGAGCGTCAGTCACATTTATTCAATATGCTCGGTAACAGTTTTGACGATTGCCGTAATTCCGCTTCTGAATGGGCACACACGAGAGCATCATCAGCATACTGGAGCTCAGCAACTGCTGTCGGGATGGTCTTAGTTTCAGATTGACGTTGGTTGACGTTGAACAGCTTACCATCCATTCGGTAGTTCAGCTCCACTCCTGCTCGAAGCTTGCTAGTAGTTAGCTGTAGCATCGCGGCGAGGAATATTGATAAGAGTGTTGGGGCAATGACACGAACTTGTTTGACTCCAGTCTTAACTGCAAAAGGGTTTGTGGACCTTACACCGTACGTTATATACCGTGGTAACTTCTCCTTCTGTGACATGGACAGATTGCTGAGCGAGATGTTAAATACCTCCCCTGGTACGCAGGACGTCGAGGGTTCTATCCGTGCCCCCGAGGGCCTCTACATTTGGAGTTTGCATGTCCTCCCCGTGGTCGTGTGGATTTCTATCCGGGTCCTCTGGTTTTCCCCTCCACATTTAGTCCAGTATTTGGCTGCTATCAATTGTCCGCACGATGGTAAGCCACTTCGTCGAGCTTATCATTTGCGATTGCCAGGACGTTTTTAAAAAAAGAAGCCGCGTCGCTCAGTGGGCCCCGTCACAAATCGGTTGAACGCAGCCGAGCAAATCAACGTGGGCAGCCCTCAGTTGACGCCGACACGGAAGCAGCCGACCGAGGGCCGTGAACTTGTACGAGACGGCCAGTCGCCACGTCCCCGCTGCGATGGGCGCTCGTCAGACAAAGACAAAGATCCCCCGTGTAGCCCTAACAGAATGTAGGGGCAAGTGCTGTTAGCGAGCACCTATGAAGGCCGGCACGGCACACGAGGGGGTGGGTGGCCAACACCACGCCCGGCCGTCTTTGTATCCCCAGTGGCGATGTTTACACACAGCACCAGACACTCATTTGAGGCCGAGTCGACCTAGAGAAGAAGGCCCAGGACCGGTACAGACAATCGTCACTGGGTGTTGACCGTGAGCGGGAATCGAACCCGGGCCGCCGGGTTCACAGCGCAGCGCGCTAACCGCTCCACCACCGCTCCCCCACACACACCCACACAGGCGCGACCATTGTCAACTCATCAGGATTGCCCCCCATACCCACCCACCCTCGGGACAAGCACACAGGGTCCCCCCCGCTACGATCGCAAACAACACGTCCGCTCGTCACGACAGCGCTCGCCCGCGTGCGTGCGCGCGTCAACGGGAGCCGCGACATCGCGTCCATCCGGCAGGAATTGTAAACTGGCGACGGCGAAGTACGCTAAAATAAATATCCGCCTTGGCCCCCCCCACCCCGACCACCACCACCTTCCCACACCCACCCCTCCTCAAGCCTAAATAAAGAAAAAAATAAACTCGTGCTCCAAATGAGACTGTCTGTGGGGTAATTGAGGGAGGGGAAGTCTACCCGTGCCGCCGATGCGCGCCTCGATAGGGCTTGTTCGGCGCTGTCGCCGCCGTGGTGAGAGGGGGCTGACGCAGGCGATGGGCGCGCAACAATGCCACGCTTGTCCACCGCGCCGCGCTTATCTGCGGCGAGCTCGAGTGATGGTCGGCAAAATATCACGTCCTCGCTCCATCCCTCCCTGCCTCCCGCACGGGACGCACGCAGCAAACATCAGCACGTGGAACGTTCGCGGAATCCGCCCCCCCCCGCGCGCGCGCGCGCACGTACGCATGTACGCATGGGCACAGCGAGGGCATGCGGGCTCGTGACATTCTCCGCGCATTCCAAACACGGGGTATGTCGCCGCTTTACGTAACGAGAGAGAGAGAAATAATTAATTGAGTGAGCACATCTGCTGCTGCTGCTGTCTCTTTGCGGGTGTGCTGGCGAGTGCAAGCAGTATTCGATTCCCGGTGGTTACGCCAGTGCTTTCCACTGCGCCGAACAAATATATCGCCGTTTGATGATTTGGCATCATCGAATCAATAGCCGTCGTCCATTCGTACATTTGGGTTTCGCTCCGTTGATTTTACCAAAAGGTTCTCACGAAGGAGCTACGTTGCACGGATGAGTATCACATGCGGTAGTTTCAAAGTGTGAAGCCGTTGTTACTACATGGCTTAACCAGTTGAGGTAATTTGTCAATAATTCTTTCCAATGTGGCGAATTACGACCGTAACGCCGGTACACGTGGGCCCAACTGTTGCTCGGATGCCACGTGATCCTGAGCGCCCGCTGAGAAGCAGGCGGTGCACATTTACGGTAAATGCACCGGCCGTATTAACCAGGGCAGCTGCTCGGTTCGAATCGCGAACCTCTGCAAACGAGCAGCCGCCTCGGCCCTATGCACGTGGTGGCAACTGGCACCTTTGATTTTTGGAGCGCTCGCGTATTTAACGGGCTCAGCTGACAATAATTAGCAGCTGTGTATAAAAAGGGGGTTCTGTGGGTAGTTACATTGTTAGTTGTCGCGTTGAGCGTAAACTAACAACGATCCCATTATTGTCATCAGCGGCGATCCCATTCACTCTATGGCGTGTGCCCCAGCTGCGGCAAAGCATTGAAGGGGTTAATCATCACGGACAATTCGTCTGATCTTCAATGAGGACTCCTAATTCTTCTACTCTGCGCGATGGCGATGTCGAGGCACTGAACGAGCGGTGCTGTGATCCTGTTTTTTTAGTCCTGGAAGCGCACCCTGGGTTCCCAAGTTGTCTCGAGTCGACGGTCTTCGTGACAAATTGGGCACCGTAGACACTTGGTGCACATCTTCTTGGTTCTTTCGGTAAAGTCACGTAGAAAGGAAATAATAAAATAAAACATTATAAAATACAATTCTCACGACGTTTCGGCCACAACGCAAGCAGCCCGCCGTTGTGGCCGAAACGTCGTGAAAATTGAATTTTATTATGTTTTATTTTTATTATTTTATTATTTCCCTTCTACGTGACTTTACCGAAAGAACCAAGAAGATGAATCCCTGCAGTCACGAAAGCTTTAAATCGAAAATTGGTGCACTGTTAATGTCAGGATGACATGTTTCACTTATCATCACGCAGCGCTATCAAACCCACATCATCATCATTCCATGCAGCATCGCGGTTATCTGAAAAAAAAAATTGCGATCTGACAATTTAATCTGGGTGAATCGTCACGGATAACTAAAGTGAGATGTTACAGCAAGGCATACGCGCGAAGACCGCATGGGTTTTTTTTGTTTCTATGTGGGTGGTGAAGTGGAACGGTAGAAGCCACAACTGGTTCAGGGCCTCAATGCTTAGCCTGCCAAACGCAAGCGCATTCATGTCCTCACATGTTCCATTAAGCCCTGACGTGTGTCTTTAACGTCAGTCAGTGAGAGAGCCCTGGAAATGCAAATACAAATTCGTAAGGATCCCAATTACGGCATCGGGTATCAAGCCCCGGCGTCTCCCCCACCCCAGCGCCTCCCTCACCCCAGCGCCTCCCTCCGTCTCAACGCGCCCATTCAAATAAATCAGCACAAAGGGATGGATTCACCCGTTTCTCCACCTTCAACCCACTGGTAACGTATATGTACATATGTATGCGTTATACGTATGTAGTTGTGGTTGTGGACATGATTGTGAGCTGTAGAGGGGAGGTTAGTGCGCTGCGCTACGAACCTGCCGACCCAAGTTCCATTCCGGCTCACGGTCAACACCAGTCATGGTCATCTAAACCGAATCTGGGCTTGACCTAGGTCGACTCAGCCTTAAATTAGTAGCTGGTGCGGTGTGTAAACATCGACACTGGGGAGACAAAGGCGGTCGGGCGTGGTGCTGGCCACCCACCCCCTTGTGTGCCGTGCCGGACTTCATAGGACCTCGCCAACAGCACTTGCCCCAACAGTCTGTTTTGTCTATTATGGGGGAATTTTCGTCTTTTGGTTGTGAATATGATGATCCAGATTGGCATCTTGAAGCAGCAGCTGCAACGGGATTTCGTCGATTTTTCCCTATTGATGCTGATGGAGACGTCGGTGCTATGTGAGTGTGAAGACATCGTATGGAAACGGCCATTCGCCAACACGCGCATCTGTCCCAATCACCATGAATTGTCTCTTGAGTAGCTGCGAATTCAAGCGCGTAAATTATGAGCGCAGAACAAAGTCAGTGATCGTGTTCACTGGCGACAATGCCGGATTAACCCAGTAGCAAAATTAGCATAATGCTACGGGCCCTGCACTTTCAAGGACCCCGCGCTAAATGCTTTCAAGCTGTCCATTCCGGTTCAGTGATTCTGCATTTGCTCTGTTACTATAGTACTATACTGCCTTCAACTTTTATGAACGACTGGATGTTTAAGGTTAGCGATTTGTCGCATTATCCGGCTGTATAGCAAATGAAAAAATACAATCACTTTACTATGCAAGTAAAAAAAATTGTGTTTTAATATTTACGTGTTTTTTTTATTTATGTAGGGCCCCCTTTATAAAATTATGCTACAGGCCCAGCACTAGCTTAATCCGGCACTGACTGGCGATGCATACATTGGGATTTTAAACGACGGTCATGAATCGTTTGAGATTTGTCGCTGTATAGCAGATGAAAAAATACAATCACTTTACTATGCAAGTAAAAAAAATGTGTGTTTTAATATTTAAGTGTTTTTTTATTTATGTAGGGCCCCCTTTATAAAAGTATGCCACAGGCCCAGCACTAGCTTAATCCGGCACTGACTGGCGATGCATACATTGGGATTTTAAACGACGGTCATGACTCGTTTGAGACCATCCGCGTTTTCACGTGACCAGCAACGGCATCTTGTTTGCACAATTAACGCATCCCTGCAAAACGTTTCCAGGCAGAACCGATCGACTCGTCAAACTCTTCAACACCGCACCTTTGTAAGCGCAACCAACTCGCGTCTTCGCATCGCGCACATCAACGCAATTAATTCCCGATGCTAATTAACAGCTCCCAAAACCGTGTGAGTGGGGGGATGGGGGTGTGTGTGGGGGTTGGGGGGGTGTGGCCTCGTCATAATAAACACAGCGGGCCCTGGGGCAGATGGGGCTTTGGCCTTTCAATCAACAGCGAGAAATGCTCAACAAAGGCGCCCTCCAAGGAGGCAGACTGCCCGTCATGTTAACGAGACCTTTGGCTTTTTTTCTTGTTTCCTCCGCGTCTTCTCTGCATCCGCAATGGCTACCATATGGGCAGAGGCGTCAAAGCTTACAACCCCCCTCCCCCGCCCCCCATTTAGCCTGACAATGACTCCCAGCCTCCCAGGCTCTGGGGGTCACCACCAACATCACCGCTTCCATCACCGCAGCCACTGACAAATGTGCACTCCGAGCACCATCCAATGGCGTATTTATATATATGTATAATACCACTTTGCCGTGCCACTAACACCACTACCACCATCGCCACTAGCTTTACTACCATCACTACTAAAACCACCCACACTGCAATACTCACAACCAATGCAATTACATTTTAAACTTAAAACTTTCGTGACTGCAGGAATTCAAAGTCATGTAGATATAAACAATTATAATAAAAATAAAAACCACGACGTTTCGATCGCAACACAAGCGGTTGTCATCAGGAAAAGGGGGTTCGTCTTTAGAGGCTAATCCCCTTTAGAGACGAACCCCCCATTCCTCTAAAGGCTAACCCACTTTTCCTGATGAAGACCGCTTGTGTTGCGATCGAAACGTCGTAGTTTTTATTATTATTATTTCTATCTACGTGACTTTATCGAAAGAACCAAAGAATATAAAAACAATGCTATTATACAGCGTGGTCCAGATGTATTGTGACCCCAAATCAATTGTCCCCTAATTTGTATTTTATTTTATATTGCGTACATTACATTACACACCCATTGGTATACGAACAAATATTAAGTTGTAGAGAATTAAATGGGGGGGGGGGGGTCACAAGACATTTGGACCACCCAGTATAATTACTCACTGTTCCAACTACCATCACTCCTGTACCATTACCATAACTACTATCACCACCACCACACCTCTGTCAATCACTACCTCCACCACCATCACCGGTGATAAAAAAAAAGGAAACAGAAGCGGGTGTATTTTTTTTGCGAGCACCTATTAAGGTCAACTAACAGCACCACCGCCACGTGCTAGCGGTGCTCCACTCTTCCCTCCACCTCCTCTCCCACTCCCCCTGCTCCCCTCCCCCACCTCCTCTCCCTCCTCCTCCTCCTCTCCCTCCTCACTGCCACACACGGCGCACATTGCCATTGGCGAGGTGTGGCTCCTTACGCCCGCAGGCGCGTGTCCTCCTCGGCACCCGGGTGGCGATGATGCCACCGTGGAACGCGAGGTGCGAATTCGGTGCTCAGTCATCGCCTGCAACGTGCTAGGGTGGCACGCGTGGTGCAGGCACGCTGGGGTGGGCGCCCCAGAGAGAGTGGGAGGAGGGGCGAGAGGGGTGTGAGGAAGAAGAAGATGATGTCCTTAGGTTTTTTCGGTAAAGTCACGTAGGTAAAAAATTTAAATTAATAAAAGTAAAATAAAAATAAAATCACGACGTTTCGGAGGCAACACAAGCTTCCGTCTTAGATGAATATGAATCCTTGCAGTCACGAAAACTTCAAATCTAGAATTAAGAAGATGATGATGTGGAAATCGGGATGGTGATGAGATTGTAAGGTGAAAGATCTGTTTTTAGCCATCTGTAAAGAAGATCTTCATAGCTCATGGGATCATTCCAGTCTCAATAAAGGTTCTGAGTCTGAAACACGGGAACCATCCAGGGCTGCGCTGAGACGTTTCTGCCGCCGCTCTGAGGATCATTGTCAAGATGCTTGAGTTTGGATGCTGGAGCTCTGCACTATTACGCTTGCTTCGAAACAATCATGACTATGGTCTGCTGTGACTTGTATGTATGTTGAAGCTTTTTCGCACCGTACATAGCCAACCGTGCTAATGCGGACATGCACGAAATTTTTTTTGTTAATGCGTACACTGGTTGTGAAGGTATTTCTCCAGTTTCCCGAAAAAAAAAAAATCTAAATTGTATTCACCAACTCTGTGTCTACGGGTAACTCCGCGACGTGACCTGTTCGATTAAAGAGGTCAGGTTAACGAGCTCAGATTTGTTTGGGCACATGCCGAAATCAGACTGCTGGCATGTGGGTCTTCATAAAATTGAGTGCATTTGGCGTAAACAAAGTGCAGGAAGTGATGGCGAGTGTGTTGATGCATTGTAACGCTTCAGCATCAGTTGGGCACTTATGCCAGGGCTTTTCTAAAGTGTCCCTTTCAGAGACCACCATGCCCTTTGCCCACGGAGACCTTTAACACCGCTGTGTTAATGTAAATAACCTAAATTGCTGAATGGACTTGCCGCGATCTGGCTATCGCTTGCCCGTAGCGTGTTCGTTGGACTGACTTACGGCTCTGCTGCTGTCAATAACATTGTCATGTCATTCGTCGGCTTTTTTTCTTCACATTTCATTGGAAAGCCTCGTTGTATATGGCAAGGCCGTAATTTTAATATATATAATATATATTGGGGGGGGGGGGGACTAATTCCTAATTCCCCCCCCCCATATTCAAATATGCTCAAAATGTCCCCCCCAATATATTGCTATAAAATAGATTCCTGTTTATATGATTGTGGTTAGTGTTATACTTTATTAATCCCTAATCTCTGCCATTACATACAATGAAACGAGAAAAGGTAAAACATTTAGAACAGAGCAATGTAATACAATACACTATTAGATACTATTGTAAAAAATAAAAGTCCATCCTATGTGTTCGTGAATTTAAATAATTTAGGCAGGACATTCGTTTTCAAATTTAGATTTTTTTTTTTCTGGGGGAGGACCCCCAGACCCCCTGGAAGATGTAGTCCCCCCCAATGTTGAGTCCATGGCTACGGCCTTGGTATCTGGACACATTTTTACATGTTTCTGATGACGACGACAACGACAACCACCGTGGACACGGAGTGATGAGAGCAGTTCGCGTGCAGGTGCGCAGAGTGGCGGGGGAGGCTGCTTCCAGTGGTGGATTCGCCCGTGGCTGATGATGTCGATGACAACAACAACAACAACAACGCAGATGACGACGACGATGACGATCTCGTGTGGTTCCTGGTGGTGGTGGTGGCCTTTTAATCCGTGGTTGGTACAGTACTATTTACAAATGCAAGCGCAGTGGAGTAGTATCGATAAGGGCCTCGTAATGCAAATGATACATTCGTTTCCTTGTTCCACTGGAGAGGCTAATCACGAGCACATTTCCCCCGCTGGGCTGGGCACCGGCACCGAAATTGAACGCCGCACGTTTCACACATTTTACCATCGGCCGTGTCATCAGACCCTCTTTCATGGGCTGACCCTTTCTTGCACGAGACAAGCAAAATAAACCCAGCCTCTCTCTGTCTCTCTCCATTAAAACAAAAACACCAACCCGTTACCAGCAGACAAAAACACGTGTTTAGCCAAAAGAGGCAATGCTGGCTGGATAAATGCCTGCTCGTAGTCACGCATGTTCACTTGTGAACTCACGAGGCTTGTCTCTGATGGCCAAATCGATAAAATAGCACTGAATGTGCCAAATCTCGTCAATGATCTTGAAAGCTAAGCATGCTTTGAATCTGGTTAGTACTTCCACGGGAGGCAGTCTGGGAATAACAGCTGTTGTAGGGAGCCTAAAAATGGCAGTAGAGTCATGGATTCATGTATCTATCTACACGGAATTTTGAGTGTTGACTTCTTACGTGTGTAAGTTTTTTTCCCGGGTACACTGATTTCCTCCCACTTAAAAAAATAATAATGGGATTGGCCAAATATCTTAATACAATAGCAATGTATTGTGACTCAGTAATGCTTTCCAGTAATGCTTTACTGGATAAATAAAGTGCATACTTATTATGATATCTGCCTGGGTAAAGCATTGGCGAGAGCGTGTGATTTGCATTTGGAAAGTTTCAAGTTTAAATCCTGGCCGATGTTCATCTCGAGTCAATAAATAGAGCGGCACTTTGTGCATCTTCGACAAAAAAAAGTTACTCTGAGGATAAACTCAGCACTTCCACAGTCATGTGGAATTCTCATCACCTAGCTCAGGTCTATAATTATAAGTTTAGAATGTCTGCATGCTCGTTTGAGCCGAATAATGCTCTGACTTTTGGTTTTTCACTTTGCGTTCTACCTAACACATGCGCTGAAATCCCAGCATGCGTTTTTATATTGCAATTTAACCCAGGGCTTGCACTGTATTTTAATTTCCAACGAGCATCAATTTCAGTCATTTGACTACAGCTGTTTGAAATAAAATTAATATATTTCGAGAGAAGGGCAAAGAAGTGCTTCTGGACATAACATCATCACGCCCCCCCCCCCCCCCGACTTATTAATATTTGTCTCAGTGCGACGCAGACTGTGTTACTAAGATGCCCTCAATTGCCTGGAGCATGTCAAGTCCACGCTGAGTGTCCACAGGTGCGGTCTGTCTCCACGTGTCTCCTCCGCGTGTCTCACTTCCACGGCGGCCTCCTACAGGTGCCGGATCTGACTGTCGTGTTTGGCCAAGTTTTGCGAAATAGGAGTGCTGCAGGAAACCGGGCTGCAGTGATTTGGCGCGTGCGTGGAGAGCGCCGCGTCTACACTCGAAGTCTTGCACGCGCACAAAGTCATCACCCCCCCCCACATACACACACAACAAAGGCAAAGTTCCCCCGTATAGCCTCAATATACTTTTTGGGCAAGTACTGTTAGCAAGCACCTATGAAGGCTGGAACGGTACACGAGGGGGTGGGTGACTATCACCTCGTCCGGCCGCCTTTGTCTCCCTAGTGGCGATGTTTACACACCGTACCGGGTACACATTTGAGGCTTAGTCGACCTAGGGAAGGCCCAGGACCGGTTCAGATAATCCTCACTGGTGTTGGCCGCGAGCGGAAATCGAACTCGGGTCGTCGGGTTTGTAGCGCGGTGCACTAACCACTGCGCCACCGCTCCCCCGTATAACCACACACACGTGCACATAAATTATATATATGGAGAGATAGTGAGAGGACAGCTGAGTAATGATAATGATTCCTCGCTTGGAAATTAGATTTAATTCTCAGAACCGAACACGATACCCATCAGATTGTTAGATCAGCATAAAAATGGAATTGTGGGGAAGGGGAGGGGGGGCTTCTGTAATTCCTGGTGGAGGCGGGGGAGGAGGGCGAAGGGCGGGGTGAAATATATTCATAGATTTCAGACACGGATACAAAGTTGACCGACCCATTACTAGGCTGATGGCATCTTCCATTTATCTTACCGTTTTTTTGTTATCTTCTTTTCTTCAACCGCCTATCCATGCTCTTAGGTTCTTTCGGTAAAGTCACGTAGGTATAACATAAAATAAATTAAATCACGACGTTTCGGGCGCAACACAAGCGTCCGTCGTCAGGTGGGACAACCACAGCAATAAACAATTGCTGAAGTGGGCAAAAAGGGGCTGCTGCAACAAGAGGCCGAATCTAGATCGCCTATCCATGGACTAGAAGTTATCCACTACCTCGTCCGGGTATACAAAAATAGCAGGATCAATGTCGGGGCATAGTAAAAAAAAAAAGCTGCATGTCCAGGATTTTTGGCTTTTGTGAGTTGCGATGGGAGCGGTTTAGAAGCCAGGAAGAAGTCAATTCTGGACAGCGTCCTGTGCGCATTGAAGATGTGAGTCAAGTCCTTTTATATCGGATTGAAAGCTCTCTAGGAGTCGACTAGATGGTGCTGGGGCATTATTTCAGCGAGGAAGAGTCTTTGGGCGGTATTATCTTACCGTATTTAGAAGGTAAACAGGTGCACGTTCCACTTTGAATGATAAAGTAACGATCGCTGGTTTAAAACCAGTGGTGGAATTCTACATTTCTATGGCAGATATCAGCCTCTCTCACCGAGGTGCTTGATGGGTGGCACAAATTGTACCCACCATGTAGTGATGGTGGTCTCAGATTATAGAATACATTTAATTGCAAAAAAACGTTGCAATCTACTTTACAATTGGCAACGCGGGGCATTTTTAAAACAAACGCGTAGACATCGATACAAGTGAATGACATCCTCTAAAATCCCTTACGCTGTAAGCATTAACGAAATAATAAATCTATCCAAATAATTGCCACATCAATATTTTATGTATGTTGAACTTCTGTCGTACCGAATGTGCTAATCGGAGGTGCGAGGGAAGGACAACAAGCGAAACACAAAAAGCAGTTCTAAATAAATGAGTTGTCAATCTAGATGATTTAAAAGTGCATAGCTCCAGTGGCTTCTTAATATTGGAAGGAAGAGCGCTCTACACGGCTGCAGAAGCGCATCTGAAAGCGCCCAATGCAGTCCCCGATCTTTGTTCGATGGTTAGCCAAAAGCCGCTGCGAGGATGACCAGAGATTGCGTGGTGGTTTATGCTCCATGACGAGATCAGCAAGGTATTGTGGTTCATTTGTGGCAAGCACTTTGTGTGCGATGAATGATGTACACGTTCGGCTGCAAGCCAATGCAGCTCAGCGAGCACCGGACGGACACGGTCGGGTCTTGCAGTACCCCGTCACGACACGTGCCAAATAATTTCGTACATGCCGCAGCTTGTGCACTGCTGCCGTACACGCTTTTATTTTGCTTGACCAGATGGTAACTCGAGTGATCAGGATGGTTTCATTTGCAAGAGCATACGATCTTGAGTTGCAATAGCACGTGCTGCGATGAAGGGTCATTGCCCGAAACGTCCACCGTTATCCACTTTTCCTTTCAAGACCACTGCGTTATTGACAAATGTTTCGCAAAATAAACAGCACGTTTTGGAAAAGCACGCGTGTTTATTAGCGCGTGGGAATAGATTGACACTCGAAGGTGCCGCTTACGCCCCTTGTCAAGGGACGCCGCTGCCTTTCTCCGTGACCGAACCGTCACGTCCGCGAATATAGTTGGGCCTTCAACATAGACGCGCATTCTCAGGATTCTTCGGCTTTAGTTGTAAATGCCTGAGGCCTTGAGAGTCGGGTCCCCCGCGTGTTCTCAGCGACACCGCCTCGACTGGTTTCGCACGCTGACGCCGTTCACCTCTCTCGGCAGATGGTGCGTAAAAGTCTCAACGGCGCATTCCGTGTCTTGCGTGCCTTGACGTCATCACGATTGCTCTGCAAGTGACCGCTCGGGTCCTTTTGCTTGGCTTTAAAAACCAAAAAAACTGCTGTTATGATTTATTAGCCAGCGCGCTTTTGCCGATCTCAACAAAACCCGAAGCTTCTACATTAAACAAACGTCTTTTGTGTGTTTTGCGTGAAATGCTGCGTTGGCAGCGGTGCATATCATCTCAAATAACAAAACACAAAACTCAACACATTCGTTAATAACGCTGCCTCAAAAGGAAAAGACAAAACAATATATAACATCGATGTTATAGATACAGTAGAGATGAATAAGGATACCACTGGCATTCGTTGTTTGTGCATCGCCTCGATATTCATGTAAAGGGTCCAAATGTGTGCAACCCAGGTGGTGACGGTTCCATGCACGGAATGCCCCCCCCCCCCCCGTTTACGAAGGCTGACGTTTTGCACGCTTCGTCGCTCGCCAAATTCTGCCTCTGTAAGTACGTACGGACGTTGAAACTTCTTTCGCACCGTACCTAGCCCACCGTGATAATCGGAGGCGCGATAGTTTTATTTTATATATATATAGCAGCCAAAGGTGATAACGTGGGCTGGTACGCGGTGTTGTTATCTGCGGCGAAGGCGCGCTAACTTGGCCGTTTAGGGCAGCAATTGATAAGGAGGTGGAGGAGGGGGGGGGTGTCACCCAATAGCGGAGTCCACGTCAAAAGGGAAGACGTCACCGACAAGCGCGTCTCTATCAGCCACAGCGACGGTGACATTAAGCATCGCATGCCTTAAGAAACCACAAGCCCTAAATGAAGCTATATTTATCTGTGTGTGTGTGTTTGCGGGCTAAAGGTACCTACAGTACGCACGAAGGCGGGGGTGGGGGGGGGGCTGACATTCGATGATAAACGCCGTACCCCCGCGGACTGACGTGCCGTTGTGATTTATCACACATCCACACCCGCTGTGTGCGTGGGTCACGCGTGGAGTTGGTGGGTCACGCTGAGATGGGGGTGCTGCACAGGACGCACGCTCACGTGCTCGAGACGCGTTGCCCGCTGGGGTTTGGCCAAATTTTTATGACCCCCCCCCCGTAGCACAACAACAACAAACAAACAAAAACAACGTAAATGCCCAAATGTACATCGGCAGCATCCTCTTGCAAACGAGTCGTCATACGATTACAAAACAACAACAACAACAATCTGAACATGAGTGAGCCCGGTGTTGTTTTTGTTGTTGTTTTGAGTATCGTACTTATGAATTTTGACTTAAAGCTTTCGTGACTGCAGGAATTCATATTCACGTAGATAGGTTCAAAGAAAATAACAAAAAAATAACAAAAACTACGACGTTTCGATCGCAGCATAAGCGTTCGCCTCTTGCTGATGACAAACGCTTGTGTTGCGATCGAAACGTCGTAATTTTAAAACAATTTTTTTTGTTATTTTCTTTGAACCTATCTACGTGACTTTACCGAAAGACCCAAATAATATCGTACGTATCTTGGCCTCCCCTCGTGTGCGTAACACGTGTGTGTGTGTGCACATGAACGCCATTCGGTATAGAATGTCCTGCTTTAGCATGAATGTTGACAGATGCCGCTAATTCAACGTTTGTTTTGCATAGTTTCTCAACAGTGACAGACTCTTCCCAAACTTGCCAAAGGTGTCTCAGCGATAAATCAAAACGATTGCGTAATCTTACAGGTAAATGCATTTTTTCTTCCTTTTAATATGAATGGGATGATTCCCAAGATTAAAACTATCTCTATTATTTTTCGATTTAAAGCTTTCGTGACTGCAGGGATTCATATTTTTGGTTATTTCGGTAAACAGAGGCATAATTTTCTTGCGGTGGTTTTCACACCTGATGATGATTGCTTGTGTTGCAATCGAAACGTCGTGAGAATTTTATTGTTTTATTTTTAGTATTTTATTATTTCCCTTCTACGTGACTTTACCGAAAGAACCAATAATATGTATCTCTGTTATATGCAGGCACAAACAAATGTGTCATAACGTCCATATAATATTTCCGCAAACGTAAACGTACTTCGATGTTGATATCTTCTCTACAATGCTCAAGAGCAACTCCAACAGGCGTTATTGTAAACAGAGGCATAAAACAAACACATGGCCTAATCCAAAAACTAAAAATGGATAATTCATGAATGTACTCGTATGTATGTGCCTGTAATACATACAAATGCCACGTGCATGTGTCGCGTGTACACAGTGTGTACTCTGTGTTAACGTGTACTCTATAACACATTCCTGCGGAGGGAGCTGGTAGGAACGTTGGGTTGCTCGGCCAATTGCCAGGGTCAATGGCGGCGTGGTGTATTCCGCAATATGCCCGACTGTGAGGGTGGGCACAAGCCGGCGTGAGTAGGTTAAACGGGATGACCAGCCCCTCCCCACCCAGCCCCACCCAGCCCCACCCTCCCCACCCAGCCTCTCCCCACCCTCCCCTCTCCACCCAGCCCCACCCCTCCCATTTTTGGATGCACGACAGACGGACGGACACAATAATCCCCTGTGGGCTGGTGTAACCAGGAGATTCCTACCAGTATAACACGTATAGATATTTCCACGTGTATGCTTACACAACATACACGGAAAACAGATTAACGGAAATGTATTCTGCGCACCTAAGATCGCGTCGTGTTTGCTCCTGCGAAATGCAATGCATTTGGTTTTGATCCATTTCATTGAACCGCTTGCCACGCTGAATTGTTTGAATGTTTGACACTCATTGTAACGTCCTTTCTGGGGGAATTGTGCACCAACACAGGGCAGCTACGCTGGCGTTTAAGTGCTGTACTGCATTGATGTGCTAGCCTTTGGGTTTGACGGCCTGACCAGCCGGTATCATCCCAGTGCGATGAATTTCGGACGCAAGGACACGCGGAGTTGTTTTCACCACGATGGCACAACCCGAATCGGCATCTTCCTCGCGAGTAATAATTTTGATTGAACGTAAAATATGCACGGTGAATACAATGCACCGCCTACAATCTGCTTGCAAACTTATCAAAGGGAAAATATTTAAAGGCTGCTTCATCTGGGCATATCTCGCAGCTAAAACTGTTGGCAGGCAGATGCACTTTGAAACAAAAAAGACTAAACCTTGGCCGTGAGCGGACAAAATCCACGCAGCTGCAAAGTCAATGTCGCTCATGAATTCTAGACGGTGACGCATTTCAGCGGGCTAATATCGGCCATCGGTCACTCAGCCAGGTGCCCTGGGGGCACCACGGGGTATTGCCTTTGCCCACAGGGCGGCTAAGTGTGAAGGTCACCAATGCGCGCAGGGAGGGGCAGGGTTTGGTGGATTGCCCAGGTATTTGTCTGCATGTTGTGATGTACATGGCATGACTGTGTGTGTATGCGCTTGTGCGTGTGAGGAGTGGTGGTATAATGGTCAGCACACAGCGCTATGAACCCGCAAATCTGAATTTGATTCTCAGCAACGATTTATGTCAGCGGTGAGCGATAATCAAGTGATCAGAACTGGTCTCAGGCCGCCTGTCGGTCGACTCAGCCTCAAATGAGTAACCTGGTTTGGTGGGATAATGAAATTGTGCAGAGGTCATCACTTCGCAGTAAACAGAACATGGCTGATAATGATGATGAGACACGTGGTGCTCTCAAGTGCTACGCATGCTTTTTGTGTTGGAGGAGCCACGCACACACACCACCACACCGGGTACCGATTTGAGGCTGGGGCCAACCTCGGTGGAGTGGGGAGGGCATCTCGGCTCTGATCCACAAAATTCTTGCCACAAATTAACCACAATGCCTTGCTGGTCATCCTCGCACCAGCGGTTTTTGGCTAACTGTCGAACTGCACCGCGCTTATTCAGATGCGCTTCTGCGGCCGTCTGGAACGTTCTTCCTTCCGATATTAAGAGGCCACTGGAGCTATGCCCTTTTCAATCATCCGGAATGAAATTTGTTTTCTTTAGAGCTGCTTTTTGGTTTTAATTTGTTGCAAGGCCGTAATTATAATATATATTGGGGGGGGACACATATTCAAATATCCTCAAAATGTCCCCCCCCAATATATTGCTATAAAATAGATTATGTTTATATGATTTTGGTTATGGTTGTACTTTATTAATCCCGAATTTCTGCCATTACATACAATGACACAAGAAAAGGTAAAAAAAAAGAAAAACAGCAATGTAATACAATACACTATTCGACATTATTGTAAAAAATAAATAAAAAGTCCATCATATGTGTTAGTGAATTTTTTAAATATTTTAGGCAGGAAATGGCAGGAAATTAGTTTTCAAATTTAGATTTTTTTTTCTGGGGGGGGGGACCCCCAGACCCCCTGGAAGATTTGGTCCCCCCCAATGTTGACTCCATGGCTACGGCCTTGGCTTGTTGTCCTTCCCCCACACCTCCGATTAGCACGGTTGGCTACGTGCGGTGTGAAAGACGCTCAACATACGTACATGCATCCTACTCTGTGATTCATAACTCTGCGATATACCATTGACACACCCTTTAAATTCAATATTTGAAAAGTGTATTTTTTTCCAGCTGTGGTAGGGTACGCCTGACTTGTCGGTGGGGGTTGGTGGCTCACACAGAGATGGAGCCATCATATCGGTGGATGCACCCTCTTGCAGGCCTCTAGGAGGCAGCAACGCGATAAGAGTGCCACACTCGGGGGTTGAGAAGGAGTCCTTTTGTAACCAGGTGAGATGTTGTTATAAGCGTTGTATCTTTATGACTGTAATCCCATTCGTTACACTTATGATATAACATAATCGTTTCACCTTACGCTAATCCGGAGGTTAAATTGCTGTTTTGCAACAATTCACTTGGGGAGGGGGGGGGAGATGGTGTATTATGGTGGGTGAAAGTGTGGGTAGCTTTACGGTGTTTTCTACAGTTGTACTGTACATTGTTTGGCGTTATGTCTGATATTTTACTCCACGTGTTAGGAACTTCTATGGGAAATAAGCAAGTGTGGCTTACTCCCACATTTTGTATTTTAACATATGTTGTATTTTGAAAGGTTATTGTTTTACACATTCATAGAGCAATAACACACCACGTTGTCGTAGAGCTGTTCCATTTTCCTTCAGGGCTGTCGGATGGATAGACTGTCCACCATCATAGGAATGTGGAATGTTCACCAATGGACTCTAGGCTTCCAACGGACATGTGAATGGCCCATGCTTCTTTTAGCAAAGGCACACTTTGACTTTTTGACTTTGAACATACAGTGGTGAAGACTTTGGAATGTTGGACTGGGCAGTGGGGCACGATGGAAGAGATGGGCGTTGAATGATCCAAGTACTGACGTGTGCGTTCAGTGGGGAGCGGTGGCACGGTGGTTATCGCGCTGCACCATAAACTCAGCAAACCGACTTCGATTCATCGCCACGGTCAACATCAGCCACACACCAGCCACTCGTGTGCCCTTCCAGCCTGAGTAGGTGCTCACTAACAGCACTTGCCCCAACGAGTTATATAGTCTGCATGGGGAAAGACTGCCTTTGGCCGTGTCTAACCAGTGGTGCCTCTTACGCTTGGAGTCCCACAAGCTACCCAGTGATTCTTAGCGAGCATCGCCCATGCATGCCGGATGTGTGTTGGGATAATTAGCCATAATCCCATAACTGTTGGTTCTGTTTGCCTAATTTCTTCCCCAAATGGACACCTCATTTCGCCTTAATCACCAGGCGACCACTGACACCTACCTGGGATGTGGGAGGTCCTGTACGGACAACGAGGTGTGTACGCGCATATCCTTGGCTCGAGTGGCCGACCGTGTTACACAATGACAATGGCACTAGTAACAAAGCTGCTTGGCTAATGTAAAACACTAGCGGCAGCATACGCCTATGGCGAACACATTGCAGTGTTGATGCCTGGTACTCAAATCAAAGTCTGCCGATAAAACGTCTTGGAGTTGTGCGGAGCCATGACGACTCAGGTTTAGCCTTTAAAATATAGATGTATTGTAAAATGTCCTTGAGCATAGCCTGCAACGATGCATTTCGTATTGATAATTTTAATTAACAGCGGTTATAATGCACATAGGCGGGTATAACTCTTTTCCCAAACAAAAACTTGTGCAATTTAAGAATACATCCGAAATGTTTGTTTGTACTTGGCTACCGATGTAAAACTATTCCGAGATTAGAGAGTAGGTACAATTTGGGATCACAATGTGAAAAAGAGCTTTATAGTTCATCTGATTCCTCCAGCATAAATATGCCGATTCGGATTTTTTTTACATTTTAGTGATTTGCAGCGCCTCTAGTGGCCGCAGGGGTGATGTGAATCAATAATATGCAAACATACCAATGAACAAACACCCAGATTCTTACACCGAATTTGATATCGTGCGATGGATAATCAAAATGCATTCACGAATCGATGCTCAGATGCAGCCGATTTCTAGAGTGTAGACAAACATACAGGCATGGCACTCTCTGTTTAGATAGTACGGTCACATATAACATGTGCAATGAATTAATGTTTAATATGAAAGACAAATATCGTACTTAGGTAATGCGTCAGTATCGAAAGCACACCACTTAGGGCACAGCGCAATGCATCAAGTGAGATCACGAAGTTAAAGTGGCTACACTGCCGAAGTTCAAACTTATAATGATCGTGGTGCCATTGTGAATTGTGAATGAATTTGGCGTTCAAACCTTCTACCAACCTATCCCGGTCAATAGAGTAGGGCACAACGTACAGGGTGAACCACTTAATAGGATTCCCCGCTACAATAATAGGGAGGCACTGTGAAGATAACGACAACTTTTTAAATACAAAAGCCAACACACGTCTCTCACCGATCTCAAATGGCACCAATTAAACGCCGCAGTTTGACTTCCCCTCCCTCTGCACGACGTGGAGCCATCTCCCGCTCTCGCACGATTCGAAAAACCTGCTCAGAAGAAAGTGAGAGGTTGCGTTAGAAATGTGGGGTGTCTATAAATGGATCGCCGGCCCGTGTTATTACGATTGCCAATACACAGAGAGCGCCACCGGTGCCCGCGTGTGCACGTGAGACGCGTCAAGTCGCACTGCATGGGGGCGCGCGCAATACAATACGTTTCCACATCCACTCAGCCCGACCTGCGGTGTGTGTGTGTGTGTGGCTGGGTGTGTGTGAGTGGCTGGGTGTGTGTGTGTGGCTGGGTGTGTGTGAGTGGTTGGGTTTGTGGGGATAGATGTGTGTGTGTGTGGCTGGTTTAATGTCAGTGGTTGGGTTTGTGTGGCTGGATGTGTGTGTGTGGATGGGTTTAAGTCATGGTTTGCCCCGTGACCTCCTGCCAGCGGGCGTTCGACACTTCACGTGGCCTCAAGGTGCACTTGGCCTGGCACAAGCGTCGTGGTGACGTCACCGCCACTTAGTGGCGAATGGCGGTTGTTGTTGTGGATGGGTTCGTGTGGCTGCGTGTGTGTGTGGCCGGGTTCCATCCCTTCTCTACGCTTGCGAAACGTGGACCCCCTTAATGGAGCATCTTCGCAGATTGGAAACATTTAGGCTTGCCTACCTACGATCCATCCTGGGTTTAACCAAGCTGGATTGTGTGAGGAGCTCACACATCCTAGAAAGATCTGGGCAAGAGATGGAGTGATGTGGTACAGGAGGACGTGGAGCTAAGTGGACTTGCCGATGACTGGTACCAGCGGTGTCAAGATCGGCCTATATGGAGGAGGCTCGTGAAGGACGCTACTAGGCAGTTGGAGGCAGTCGCCCTCCAACAACAACGGAGGGCGGAGGAGCGACGCTCACAACAACGAGCGGAGCGTCGGGTGGATAAAGGACAGCAAGTTGGCACAGTAGGGGGCACAGGTGGTGCATCAGCCACTCATCTCAGTCAGTCGACCCGTGGCATCTGGGTCTGCCCCGTGACCTCCTGCCAGCGGGCGTTCGACACTTCACGTGGCCTTAAGGTGCACATGGCCTGGCACAATCGTCGTGGTGACGTCACCGCCACTTCGTAGCGAATGTTGTGTGTGTGTGTGGTTCGGATCGTGTGGCTGGTGGTATAGCGGTGGTGTAGCGGTTAGCGCGCTGCGCTACGAACCGTGACGATTATCTTGAACCGGTCATGAGCCTCCCCTAGGTCGACTCAGCTTCAAATTAGTATCTGGTGTGGTGTGTAAACATCGCCACTGGGGAGACAAAGGCGGTCGGGCGTGGTTCTGTCCACCACCACCACCCCCCCACCCCCCTCGTGTACTGTTCCGGCCTTCATAGGTGCTCGCTAACAACACTTGCCCCAACATTCTGTGAAGGCTACACGGGGGTTCTTTGTATGTGTGAGTAGCAGGGTGTGAGGCGTGTGTCTTTGGCTTTGCATTAAGTGGGGGGAGCAGACGCGCAGTGAGTTAGCGCACTGCGCCACAAATCGAGTCCCGCTCAAGGCTAACATCAAGGCTGACATCACTGGCCAAGCTCAATCCACTGCTGAATGAAGGCCTACCGAGACGTGTGTCCGTCTCACGGGTGTGCGATGTAATGAATCTGCCTTGTGTGGCATTTGCACACTGTGACCAGCAGAACACTGGGAAGACAAAGACGGACTTGGCGTGGTGCGAGCTGCACACACCCCCCTCCCCCAGCCCACCTTTTATCCCTTAATAGGTGCTCGCTAACAGCACTTCACTCTGCAGCCTGGAAGTATTGACGTGGGATCTTTGGGGTTGCACGAGTTTCAGTTCAAGCTTTTAAGTGGGACTGGGTCTGTCTTGCGGAGGGGGTTTGACGCGTTCACGCGTGTGTGTATGTCGGTGAGTGTGTGTGTGTTGGTGAGTGTGTGTGTGTGTCGTAGAGTGTGTGTGTGTCGGTGAGTGTGTGTGTCGGTGAGTGTGTGTGTGTCGTAGAGTGTGTGTGTGTCGGTGAGTGTGTGTGTGTGTCGTAGAGTGTGTGTGTGTGTCGGTGAGTGTGTGTGTGTGTCGTAGAGTGTGTGTGTGT
>CM025619.2:3458176-3497811 GCA_014621495.2 Entosphenus tridentatus
TGTCTGCCTGTGTGTGTGTCTGTGTCTACCTGTATGTCTGTGTGTCTACCTGTGTGTCTGTGTCTGTCTGTCTGTGTGTCTACCTGTATGTGTGTGTCTACCTGTGTGTGTGTCCTCCTTACGGTCGCAGTCGCTTGTTGCGGCGCGTGTCTCAAGTGCATCTCCGTCGTTCCCATTGAGACCACTCGCAGTAGAACGTGTCCAAGAGCGGGGCAGACGATGTCGTATCTCGACACAGTTCTGGCGCACGGAAAAGGGAAATTTCACCCCCTCCCCCCCACAAGTGAGTGTACGCTAGGGCTGAACGATTTGGGGAAATATCTAATTGCGATTTTTCTGACATTGCGATTTGATTTGCGATTAAAATGTTTAAAGTCAAGATTCAGTTCAATTTTCACTGTGTGATAGATTTAAAACATGTGATGGAGCATTACCACATGATACCATCAAAATATGAACCGCTCTATATATTCTAATGCAAGGATGAGAACTTAAAATATATAAATTGCTTCCAACATGTATTTATTAAAATGTTTTTATTGAAATAGAACAATCAAACGTATAACAATTGTTAAGTAAAATAAATAAAGTTATAATAACAAAATCGCAAAGAATCGCTGCCTTTGCGATTTGCTAAGCTCATTGTTTCAAATTGCGATTTCGATTTGAGATCGATTAATTGTTCAGCCCGAGTGTACGCCCAATGTACAAATCAATATTTTTGCTGATCCCGTAACAAACTCCTCCACTGCTCATTGTAAACGCTGAGCAGTGTGGTTGCGTGCGTCTTCTTTTTACGTAACTGTTATTTTTACCTGCGATGTATTTGAACGGGGATACACGTGAACGTGTAAGTTTGGCGTACGTATTAACGTTTGACTGATATTCATGGGAATGTCATAACAACGTTGATTTTCTAAAAGACTCGAACAAAAGTATGCACAACACCCAATACACCGTTCAAGCCCTGACTTTATACGTTGAGCGTACCCGAATACAGGTTTTACAAGAAGCACAATCGCACATTGCCTTTTGAAGGCCATGTAATTAATGAGTTGCTACTTGCTGAACAATTTCAATTAGTAGTATCTCATGGTACACCTGACAGGGTACATCAGGGAAGTCTGTACCACCTGAAACCGCTTCAACTCCACCACACAACTTATTTGTTTGACTTTTAGAGCAGAAATTGAAACGTTGAATGGAGATTATAACATTTCCGTGTCGGGCAGCGGTCCATTGCACTTGCGAACCCGGCAAACCAAAGTTCGATCCCATACCACAGCTAACTTCGCTGGTGTTGAATGAAGTTCTTCATATCCACTGTCTATTATATGGCGTTTCTTTGACCATATTTCACCACACAAGTCATTGCTGATTGGTTGATCGTGAGAGGATCTAGGAACATGCCAGATATCACTTTGGGAATAAAATTAAGCTCGGCTTGGAACGGAGCCAAGATTTATATTTTTGAAGCATCTCGTCACCTCGCATAAGTTAATATTTACAGTACATGTGTTTGGGGCACATGCACTAATACATATGCATCAGCATTGCTGATGAGTGAGGTTCATATGGGTCATATTCTTATTCTCGGGTCTTTCGGTAAAGCCAAGTAGATGGATCAAATAATAAAAAATAATAAAAATAATAACAATATCACGACGTTTCGATCGCAACACAAGCACTGCTAAGGTAATGAGTTATGAGTGTAAAGGCATCTGTTTAGAAAAGTGAGCGACTCGATCAGATGAGCCTTCTTGTCTCGAAGTTTGTTGAAAGATCTAATAGTTGCGTGGAAACCCTCCCCGTAGAGGCGGTTACATCTTGGGTCATATGGGTCATGTTGGGTAAACGGAAAATCTTAAAATCTTACAAAAATGGCCTAAATTACCGTCACGCCTTCAGAATTTCTTGACATCATCTCTCAGACATCGAGCGCTTTGTACGCTGAACACACCGTAGCATTACTCAGAAAAATACATATTTTAAAACATAGTTTCCTGAAGTTCATTATTCTCTTGTTCTTAAATATCTTGCTCCGAGTTCCTGTTGTGATTATTTATAGAAAGCTCATTGTCAAATGGTTTTTCCACTTGATGCTATCTGTCTCTTTCATGGTTTTTAAAGACCTATTTTGTTGCCTATAAAAGACTCCCTCTGTTCTCTGTGTACAGACTCAGCTCATCGAATCTCTGCATGATTGTAAGATTTTGTTGTATCTTTCTCAAACCTTGAGTAATCTTACAAAAAGTAATCTCATTTCCTTTTCCCCCTATCTCCCCAAGTGAATCAACGTCCTATTGTAAAAAGTTGCGGGCACAAGTTGACACAGTATTCTTAACCTACGACCAAGTCTGAATCCATAGTCTTATCATTGTCACCACTTCCTTTTACAATGTATTTAAATTTACAGATGGTACACCAAGATACATTTTACGTGTCTCCGTCTAGAGCCCGATTTTCCTGTGTTGACATTTATGATATGAATGCTCACTTTGATATGCACTGTGCTCTGCAGTACACAGTTTATATATAGTTTTTCTGCAGCACTTTGGTCTAGTAAGGGACACCAACCACTTCAGGGTTTTGCAACATTAAGGCTGGCTATGTGCATATGAAGACATGAACTTGGCGATTTACTGTGGCAAAGCCCTCTTAAATTGCCTTCATGTGTTTCCCCTATTGCCCAGCACGTTAAGTTTATAATTTAGCAAATGGTGACGTTGGTTTGACCTCCCGTGCACCCGGCTTGATAATGATAGTTAACCAACAACAACAATAATCACGACCGTGCGTTTGCAGCAGTGCACAAGCCTAGGCAGCAGGGCTCAACGCGTTGGTTCTGAACACAGGGTCTAAAAATGTGTTTGATAATCGGTGATGGCTCTTCTTGCTATGAAGATGGGTCAATGAAGGGCCATCGCTATGAAGAAGGGACATTGGCCGAAACGTCGTCCCCTATCATAGCTTTTGAGGAAGTGGTATTGACGAACGCGAGTTGTTGAAAACCACATTGTTAGGTTGACAGATATTGGACAGGGTGGTACGGCCTTGGCTTAGTCGATCACTCAGATCATGCGCATGCAACATTCGCATGCAGACATTGAGATCGGAGGTGGTACAGCAAGTAGGCTTTCCCACTGATATGTTTAGAGTTCGTGTGTCGCCTTATCTTACGAGTGGCTTTCCCACTTGCAAAAGTACTCGAACATTTAATTTGCAAAACATAACGAGGCAGGATCCTCATCTAAGGCTCTTGTGGTGTGCATCTTTAATGCACAAATACACTCTTCGATCTGTTTGGCATGTGGAAGGAAACCAAAGCACCTGGAGAAATTTCGATTTAAAGCTTTCGTGACTGCAGGGATTCATCTTCTTGGCTCTTTCGGTAAAGTCACGTAGAAGGGAAATAATAAAATAAAAAAAATTTAACATAATAAAATACAATTCTCACTGAGAATTGTATTTTATTATATTCTCACTGAGAATTGTATTTTATTATGTTTTATTTTTATTATTTCCCTTCTACGTGGATTCACCTGGAGAAACTCCACACGTGATGGGATAACACGAACAACTCCATACAGATGGATTCAGTGTTGCTGTACTGCCAAAAGCTGGTCCAAGCCTACAACACCTCGTGGTATTTCCAGGAAGCCCCTCATCGTAGTGCTAACCAGGCTTAGCATGAATTGGCGTCTGAGATCTGTCTAGAAGGGCACATTCAGGGTGAATTAATCATAGCCAAATGAAGTAAGACAAGTCATTCCCAGCAGTTACATATTCACTTTGTCCCTGTGTACAGTATTGTATATACATATACGTTTGACCATTTTCCCTAACTTGCCTCCGTTTGTAGATTCGCAATGTTTTCTCAAGCCAGTGCTTATTTCTTCAACGTTTAAATCGCACCGTAATCTACGTGGGATATTTCACGTGCGCAAGGAAGCTCGCCGTGGTGCAGAGCAGCCAAAAAAAATGAAGTCATAATCCAGAGCGTGAAGCTGGCTCGTCTCATTCGTGCCCAGAATCCCAGCGAGCATACGGTGAAGAAACGGCTGTGTGTGGTGTGCAAAGCCTGCAGTGATTATGTATGTTGAACTCATTTTTCACCGCACGTAACCAACCGTGCTAATCGTACGCCCCTTGGTGTGGCGCACAAAGTCGAAAGTCAACAGTAGTCGGTGGCATTTGCAGTAACGTACAGCAATGGCATTTTAGGCAGAATAGCGTTTTTACGTGTCAAATTATCGTAGCTTTGTAGTGCAAGCAGCAAGACTGCAATAAATACATTTGTAAAAAAAAAAAAAATCATTTTTTGCACGTAATAAAAATGGCACACACTTTCAAAAGATACATTTTGGTTTGAAATAATGTTTTTGCTGTTGTAGTTAAATGTGTGTTGCCTTGTGGGACGACACTGGAGGAGCACCCGTACACACAAGAGGGTTAACAACACCAAGGACTGACACCTAATGGTCACCTTGCAGCCCAAATCCAACACACAACAGGCAACCTCCTGGTGTGCTAAATAATAATATCCTGAAGCAGAAGCTCAGTGCTGGATACAGCAGTCACATTTACAAATGTGACGTGTAACTTTGATCCTTACATGCCGTGTGTATCCATAGTTCGATGTTAATGTGACATTTTATTGAGTGTTATCCTGGTGTGGTCTGAGACTGCTTTGTTGTTTTTGCTGTCTTGCCCGAGCTTGATACATCAGACTTATATTCTTAATGTATACTAATGTATTTATATTTAGTGGGTTGCGAACCTTTTTCTCCATTTTGCACTCCTTTTATTGTTTTGTTGTATTGTGTTGCCGTTGTAACTTTCTGACCCACCCATACTGGAGATCTGTGAAAAAAGAGCTTCATAACTCATTGTATTCCTCTTTGCATTCTAAATAAAGATTCTGATTCCATGCTGACATTCTGTACTTCGTAGGATCAATGAACTCTGCTCGGCTTTCAAGATCCAATGAGATGGATGCAGGGGGATTTGTGATTTAACCAGGCGCTTCATCCTACAGATTCATAGTAATTCTGAAGACATAATTAAATGTTTATACGATACCATGTTTAATACTGTGGATGTTTAAACATTGCAGTTGCTATGCTTATGCATTGTAGATATTTCATGGGTCTGCAAGGTCGTTTTCTCTTCTATGACATGAATGCTTCTCTTCTGGGTGCCTTATTTATATGTCTGGGGACTATCAGGAACAAGCAAACACTTTGCGTTATATTTAATGAAGTTACAATTAATTCATGATCAAGAATATTCCTCCTTAAATTCTCAACGCTACCTCCCGCCATGAATCGTATGTTTCTCCGCACACGACTCTGAGCATATTATCATTATTCATTGAGGACATCAGAATTTTTGGGGAAAAAACACTTTATTTTGCCCACGCATAAAACATTACGTCCTCATTTAAATAAATAAGCAACATGTGCTTTTTATTAGCTGCACGGCCAAAGGATCGCGTTTTTTTTTGGCAAACCACGTTGTTACAAGCATTTGCCCGGTAATGCTCGTAACAACTCTGCCTACGTTTCTTTCTGTGTTGCCACTTCGATTTAAACGCCCAAGAGAGGAATATAAAAAAAGAGTTTGCATGAATCAATATGTTTGTTTTGTTTCCATAACACAGGGCTAACATTCAAAGGTCTGGCTTGCTCAGGGCAATGTTAAAATTGTGGCCGGGAGAATGAATCGCGAAGCCACATGACCAGTGTGGACATGTAATACATTTAATTAAAAGGTTTTGTGTCAATTAATTTAACTTTTTTTTTCCTTCCCATCACATGCCGAACCTGGGCTTGAAATGTTTGTAGAAGGTGGTCGAGGTAAAGGTGCAGCCCTGCGCTTGCTTGCAAGGTGCCGCTGCCCGCGGAAGGAGCTCCACCAGTGGGTGCTCTGAATGGGTTGGCCTCCAGAAGGTGTTTGGCCTTCTCTTCCTAAAACTAAGCAATGTTTTTTAAAATTTTACTAAGTAAGGCCCCACTGAGCTATATAGCTGTTCTTTATTCTAGAAGTGACCTGGCCACACATGATAACTCAACGAAGTTGCTTATCATCGTGTGGAAATTTAAAGCAGCCGAATACTCTGATCGCACGTTGATTCTAAATGTGGAGCGGGAAAACCAGAGGATCTGGTGAAAAATCCAAATGGCCACGGGGAGAGATAACACGCAAACTCCAAATATACAGCAGGGGTCAGGGTCGGGATCGAATCCACGACCTCCTGTATACCAGGCGAGGAAGTTAACATCTCTCCACTGCGGAGCGCCAACAATGATATCGTTACTCCATCTCTTTGGTGGGCGTCCTATTGGGCACGTTCCATTCCTGCGCTACCACTCCGTTCTTATTCCATTTGAAACGTAATGCCTTCATTCGTGATCGTTTCTTAACACGGCCATGCGATACAACGATACCCCCAGCACCTGCACACAAAGTGGTAGGTTCACTGAAGCTACCCACCGGTAGAGTGTTCGCCGCTTGTTGCGGAGGTTCACGGTTAAAATCCAGTGGCCGCCCTGGTTATTACTTTGGGCGCATTGACCTTGACGTCACACGCCGTTTGCTTCAACAGCGGACGTGAATTATCCCCTCGCAGAAGTAGGCCCATCGTGTGACAGAGTTGGCGTCCAAATTTTGCCAAAATCGAAAATTACCCACAATTTACACAATTAGGATCATACTAAGCACTCATCCCCCCCCTTACTGGCAGACGAATGCCCGTTAGCAGGCCAGGTGCTGAGTCACATTGTGCTGCACAGAGACAGCTTTCGCTGGGGGTGCCCTTTCAAATGTTTCAAATGAGATGTAAAGCACACTGAAATGCCCCAGCATATATAAGGTGCCATATCACATCTTCGTCATTGCCATTATTAAGATGGTCCAGATCTGGCTCAGGCACACCATATTTAAATAACCAACAATATTGATCAACTAGCATATAGCCCGTCCAAGGACGAGTGAATATTGTTGTTAATCTGAAATATTAAATAGAAAATATTGACCCGCTCATGATTATTAATGATGGGGTGGGGTCCACATGAGTGACGTCATCAGCTCATGATTATTAATGAGGTGGGGTCCACGCGAGTGACGTCATGAGCCCATGCTTATTGATGAGGGGGGAGCTCCATGTGCAGTGACTTCATCCACTCATGATTATGAATGAGGGAGGGGTGCCCCATGTGGAGTGACGTCACCCGCTCATGATTATTAATGAGGGGTGCGGCATGTGGAGTGACGTCACGCGCGGGACACACGCACATTCTTGGCTGATTATATTAGTAATATGTTCCTGAACGCGGTGGATGAAGACTTTGTAACCGTACGAGTCGGCGTCCGGGTCAATCTGCATCGTTTGCTTTTTCTCGCATCTGTGCTTCCTCCATTGGCACATTCCTAATCGTGTTTGACCTGTAATGACAATAAACATTTTGTGCCAAGTGCAGAAGAATTTTAAAACCGGGGGGGGGGGGGGGCTTCCTATCCTCGGCGCACTTCAATCTCTCGACTACCCGGGGGAGCTGCGGGTGCTCAGGGTTAACAAACCGTGGGGCTGCAAAGGCCACGTTGGGTGGGAAAGCCTGTGCAGTCACGGCCATGCCCACAGGTGCGAGCGTGTGTGTGTGTGTGCGCGCGCATGACGAGATGTTAACTACCTCGGCTGGTGTACAGGAGGACACGGATTCTATCCTGAGCCTAAGACCTGTATGTTTTGAGTTTGCATGGTCGCGTGGATTTTTCTCTGGGTCCTTGGGTTTCTCCCTCCATATTTATAATACACGTGCGTTTGGAGTAATATGGCTGCTGTACATTTCCGCACGATGAGCCACTTGGTTGAGGTATCATTTGTGGCCCGGTCGCTTCTGAAAAAGAGCTATACAGCTCAGTGGGCCTTACTTGGTCAAATATTTTTTTGTTTTTATTGCGGGGAGTGGCAGTCTAGTGCTATGGAACCCGGCGACCTGAGTTCAATTCCTGCTCACGGCCAACACCGGTTAATATCTGAACTGGTCCTGGGTCTGCCCTAGGTCGACTCGGCCTCAAATAAGTGCCGGGTGCGATATGCAAACATCGCCACTGGGGAGACAAAGGCGGCAGGGCGTGGCTCTGGCCACCCACCCCCTCGTGTGCCGTTCCCGCTTTCATAGGTGCTCACTAACAGCCCCAACAGTTTGTTAAGGCTATATGGGAGATCTTTGTCTTTGCAGTCGATGTGTTCTTATATTCCTGTGCATCTGTGTGTATGTGTTAACACGAGTATGCGTGCGTGTGTATATGCATTATTTACGTGCGTTGCGTGCGGAGCGGTGGTGCAGTATGAACCCTTACGAACCTGAGCAGCCACGGCCGACATCGGTGGCAAATATCGGCACCGGATCTGGTGCGCTGCGCGAACATCGGCATTGGGGGGGGGGAGGGGGGGGAAGACAAAGGTGGACATGCGTGGCTCCGACCGCGTCCGCCACCTCGCACGCCACACCGCCCTTCAATAGGTGCACTCTATCACAGCACTTGCCCTCCCGTCTTTTGAGGCTGTACGGGGGGGGGGGTTCCTTGGTCTCTGTGTGTGTCGGCGTGAGTGCGTGAGCGAGTGAGCCGTGTTCACCGAGGTGTTGCGCTGTCGCCCGCTACGTAGCCCGCTGCTTGCCTGCGCTGCACGCAAGCAAAGAAGCGAGAACCGGGGGGGGCGGCTTCGGAGGTTGCCAAGTGCGTGTGCTCCTTGACCGAACAAAGCAATTGATCAGACCCCGACCCCTCCCCTCCCGCCGCCCTCTCACCCCCTCCCGCCCTCCCGTCCCTATTAAAACAAAAAAGCAAGGATTAAAACCCACTGTTTCGGAGTGGCGCACTTTACAACTCGAGATGAATGATGGATGCACACTTGCGTGCGTGCGTGCGTGTCTGTGTGTATACACAAATCAAATGAGTACCTGGTGCATTGTGTAGTAAACATCGCCACCGGAGAGTGACAAAGGCGGCCGGGCATGGTGCTAGCCACCCACTGAAATCGCGTGCCTTGCCAACCTTCATAGGGGCTAGTCGCTAACAGCACTTGCCCCAACAGTCTGTTAAGGCTACACGGGGAACTTTTGTCTTTGTTTGTATATACCCTTCACTGGCTACTTGAGTGCTCGCAATGTCAACCCGCCACCTATGCATGTGCTTGACTTGTGCCTGGTCCATGCACTTTTTTTTTGCTCCCCGCCATGGCTAACACCTGAACCGATCCTGTGCCTACTCCAGGGCAACTAAATATATATATACACGCGTACGTGTATGTAATACGAGCGCATACAAATGCCAACAAAAAGGTACACAGATTATTTCGTTTGGTCCTCGCAAGCTTTCCGAGCATAGCAATAATGTTGTCGAGCGCCTATCGAGGCAGGCAGGGCCCACGAAGGTTCGGTTTCGTGCGCACCACGCCCGGCGGGGCTGCCTTTCCCTCCCCGGTGCCATTATTCGCACGCGGCACCACGCACCGAGTTGGCCTCGTGGAGTCTCACGATACATTCCGATATCACCTTCCAATGAAATAATCCGTAAATGGGAATCCAACCCAAGTGGTTGGGATTGCAGTGCAATGGCATGCGCGCGCCACATACACACACGCGCACGCGCACACACGCGCACACAGTTTAGCATATCCAGAGATTATAGGAGAGAAAGCACATGAGAGATTACCGCTTCATTTCTTCGCTGTTGGGTGAGTGAACAGCAGCGCTAAATCCCAGGATTATAGATCCGCCGAGCGTGGACGCGCACCTCTTGATGCTGCGAGGCTGGGGGGGGGTTGCAGAAGGAGGGGGCTAGACCTCTTGGTGGTGTGACCCTAGAAGGAGTTATTGTCCTTGATGGACAATAACTGGAACCCCGAACTCCCGCACTTCGCCCCAGCACACTGCTTGAAGTGTTGAGCAGCGAGAAGATGCTGCGCGTACGTGGCACTCCGCACTCGGGGCTTTAAACTCGTATGGGTGGATTTGGCGAGAGTGGGAACTCGGTTTCGAAATGCGCACTCGCTTTTAGGGTTGTACGCAGGTCGGCAGGGGTTTATACCGTGCAGGGGTTTATGCTCCTAACTAACTACTATTAAATTTTTACTTTAACAGGTGAGGCCCACTGAGCTATATAGACATTGTTTTCAGAAGTGACCTGGCCACAAATTATAGCTCAACGAAGTGGCTTATCACGTGGAAATTTATAGCGGGCCAACCACTGTAAACACATGTTGATTCTAAATGTGGAAGGGAAAAACCGGAGGACCCGGAGAAAAATCCACACGACCAAGGGGAGAACGTGCAAACTCCAAATATACAGCAGGCGTCAGGGTCGGGATCGAACTCACGACCTCCTGCATACCGGGCGAGGTAGTTAACGTTTCGCCACCGTGCATGGATGTATACCATGCAGCAGCACCTTTGGGATGTGGCAGAAGGAAGGGAGCGAAGGCCACGTGTGGTGTAATTGGAGTCCTGGAATGGCTGTGATGAGCATTTGGTGTTTGCTACTCTCTAATTAGAACTGATGTGATCAAGACAATAAACGACGCATTCGTCAATGACGCCCTGTGTTGAAATGGAACCATAATTGGCGACATTTCTGGTGATGGCCCTTTTTCATCAGGGCGTGAATTAAAATCATCAGAAAACTTCAAAAGGTGAAGGCTTGTGTTGCTGTACCGTATTTAAAATACCTTTAAGCAATTTTTTTTCACAGTGCTACAGTATTGCAGTTCATCAATTGTAAAGCAATACATGTATAATTTTTGGGGTTCCTCTAAATTTTGAGGCCCCTATAAGGCCTCAGCGTTAATCCGGCTCTGGCAATGCGGACAGCGCTGTGGCCCTCACGTACTGCCAGCGGCCCAGCGTGCCTGCCGGGTTTGTATTGTGTGGACCCGTTGGGATATAACAGGAGTCCTGCACGGAGTGAGCGACCCTCAGGAACGTGACCTCCTTCCCGCCACCCTCGTCCGTATTGAAGGAGGATTAGAGTCTGGGCATTGAGGCGTGGTTGGAGAGAGTGCTCGTGCGGAGAGAATGGTGGCCCGAGAGAGCGTGCGCCCCTCTTGTGAGCACACAGCACTCCCGTGAGGCTGAGTGGTCAGGTAAACGTGTGAGTGTGCGCGTGCGTGCGCGTGTGCGTATGTAAGTGTTCTCGGTTGCACGGCGCCATTGGCGAGTAGCACCTATGAAGGCCTGGCATGGTACATGAGACAGTGGATGGCCAGCACCATGCCTGGTCACCTTTGTCTCCCCAGTGGCGATGTTTACACACTGCACCGGCAACCAATTTGAGAATCGTCATTGTTGTTGGTGGCCGTGAGCGGAATCGAACGTGGTTCACCCCCATACACACGTAACATCGTTATTTCATTATTACTTATCTGACAGGCAGAATGGTGAGTGGTATGCTGCAGCATTGATACCACTGCAGGCAAGGGGTCCTCCTTGTTTGGTAGGGCGTCAAAGGGCGTATCTGACTACTCCACGCTATCACCCTCTGGGTTAAGAAACAAGAGAACTTGACCCAGAAGCTGGCAAGGCAAACGCCCCTCTCCCATCGGCTGACGAATCCACTGTGCAGTTGACGCAGTTTCTGATGTTGCTATTGTGTCCGTGCCTGATTCACGAAGCAGATGCGCCTATTAAAAAAAAAAGGGGGGGGGGGGGACGTTTGAGGGAGAGGACTGCGAATGGGTTTTCTGATGTTCCTCATGGATTACTTCGTGTAAAAAAAAATGCAAGGAAAGTTTGTTCCGAACACTTTTGGCAGTAACAGAAAAAAAGAGG
Source organism: Entosphenus tridentatus (assembly GCA_014621495.2). Taxonomy (NCBI): domain Eukaryota; kingdom Metazoa; phylum Chordata; class Hyperoartia; order Petromyzontiformes; family Petromyzontidae; genus Entosphenus; species Entosphenus tridentatus. Next base: position 3,470,008 of record CM025619.2, read on the forward strand.
TCAAAGTGTCCAACTTGTTCCGGTGATTGTGGGCTCGTCTCTCTCTGTTGGTGGTCCCGAGTTAGCCGTGGACATTCCACCTCGCTATCGTGGGGGCCCAGTCTCCCCATCGAAAAAAAATAATAATGTATGCATGTTTTATTAACCCCAAAATGATTATTGGCAGCGGCGTACCTTCTGTTGCGTAATGGCCAGCGAACTGGCATCGCAATCCGGAAGGTCTCCCGTTCAATCTCCTGGCAGGGCATTTCAATGGCTTTCACCACGGTTCGTCGACCAAGCGGGGTCGCGTGAGGTGGGGTAATGTGCGAGTACCCCCCCCCCCCACCTCGTTTAGATACCCTCCAGAGGGGTTTTATCGAGCTCCCCCCCTCCGCCTGCCGTTGGTGCGAGCAGAGAATTTTCAGGGTTTGTGATTTTTACCTGTAATTTTCCAACCCTCTTCCACCACCACCCCCCCACCGCAACTAGAATTTTAGTCCAGGACCCTTGTAATTGTGAGACGACCATTCTAACCATAATAGCGCCACCCAGACAAATCTATGCGCAGACAAAAAAAACGAAATGCCTTCACACACAACTGGTGTGAACTGGTCGGTGACGTGAGAGATATCCCGGCTCCGTGGCCTCATGCCAGCGTTCCGCTAGCAGGTATGCATATTGTTGACCCCCAGCTATATTGTGTCGTCTGCCAAACCGCCCCACAAAAACAAAGCAGGCCACGTGAAGAAGAGAAAAAAACCGGTATTGTTGATGGCGACGGTGGAAGAAGGCTGAGAAGGAAAGGAATCTTTTGTGGGCGGAGTATTTTGTGTGCAATGTGTGCCGCCTTTAAATGCACTGGTACAGATTAAGCTGAAATGTGGTGTCGGCTCGGTTGACCAACGTCTTGCCAAATGCATTCAGTTGCTTAATGAAAACTTCAACTGCTGCACCACTTAACTCCAAAATAAATCGTTAGCCAGCAAGGATTACCATAATTACAGTTATTATATATTTTTTTTGCTTAAGAAAAAAAGTTCATTACATAAAGAAAGTATTTCCCCCCCCCTTCTTCTTCGTCTCTTGAGAAGCTTACGTTGCTTTGTTACAACACTTGGCATTGCAGAGGAATCTGGCTGGAGTGCTCTGAATTAATGAAATAACACGGCACAATGACATTCTGCGTAAGCTTGAGCGGCATTAAGTTGAACATTATTCCCTGGCGGCTTCGTCGCCTCTTAGTTTAATAGCTAAAACAATGTTCCCGTCTCCGATGGCCCTTTGCTCAACGATGCCATGCGCTCAGCCTCCACGTAGGGTTCTTCAAACAGACGACGCGGTGGTCACGTGTTCTCACAGATGTCGAGTTGGCAGTGGAAAAACCAACAACGCAATGAGCCAACGATCTCCAATGCTCGTGCACGCATAGGTCAAAGGTCAAGGTGGCACCGCGTCGGCTCTGACGGTTGTGCCGTGTCGCTCTCGGGTGTGTGTTTGCGGGGGTGTCGTGAGTCACTTGGCGCGGCGTCCGACGTTTTGCTCCACATGCCGGGCCCTTTTTCAGTAACTCAATGACCATAGGATGTCTAGTCGACATGAGTGTTATCAGGATGGTGTGGCCAGGGGCATGTTTGCTTCCTGTTGTCTCCCCAGTCCGAGTGTGGAAAATATCGAACCGCAGTTCAGGCTGACTTATCGTAAAGGAGGCTCGTGAAGAGTTCAGACGCCACTTGCCACCGATGTCTTCCGTGGCCCAGAATTGAACTCCGGGTTGCCAGGAACCACTGAGGCGGTGCTGCTGCCCATTGCATTTGCGCAAACACACACGAGACAAAGTCAAAGATCCACCATAGAGCGTACGCGGGCTGTTCAGGCAAGTACTTGTCAGTGAGCATCTATGAAGGCTGGCACGTTGCACAAGCAGGTGGGTAGAGCCAGCACCTTGCCAGGCCGCCATTGTTTCCTCGGTGCTGATATTTACGCACTGCACCAGGTATTTATTTAAGGCTGAACCGACCTAGGGGAGGCCCAGAACCAGTTTAGATAACCACGAATGTGAGCCGTGGTCAGGAATCAATCTCGGTCTACTTGTATCGTAGTGTAGTGCTCCAACCACTATGCCACCACTCCCTATTAGAGTCCAACAACAACAACCGCTATTCCCCACCAAGTGGTGGTGACGTCACCGCGGCACTTGTGCCAGGCTACGTGCACTTTAAAAGCAACATTTAGAGTACACACACACAACACACACACAACATACCACACACACAACATCACACACATAACACACACACACACATAACACACACACATCACACACATAACACACACACACAACACACACACACAACACACAACACAACACACACGTGTATTCAGCTGTGTAACACAATCAGGTGAACCGTGCTGCTGTACACTCTGACAAAATCTCTCCTCAGTTGCATTGCAGCTGCCTCATCGCCAACAAAACCCCCCAAAAATATCCTTTTTTCATCGTAATCTAAACCTTATAAATACGGAATATATAAACAGAAGAGTTGACATCAAAGTCGCCTGGCCCCTATGTGTCCGTGACGCACGACACTATCGCCACCGTATCGTGAAGATGGCACACATCTTGGCAAGAGGAGAGAACTCTACTAACACCATGCATGCCGTGCTGTGTAAACACAGCTGCTTTCCCTTTGGGACAGGGTTGGGGGGTCTATTTTTTGTTTCAAACCATAAGCCACACGACTATCCACGCAGCAGATCGCTCCTCTAGTTAAAATCCAGTCATCCTTCGAACTGCGGTGTATAGGTGGAAATTTAACGTAACATCGTTAAATTTCCACCGAAAATTATTGTCAGATATTATCTCAGTCATTTTTATACAGCGTGGCACCTTGTCTGACTCCCCTTTTAATATGTATTTTGGTACTTTCTTCATGTATCCGGAGTGTCCACCGTTCTGTTTTTCTAAATATATTTTATTATTTCAAACATTACGTGATAATGTAGGGCTTAGTTTGCATCGTTCTTGGATGATTGTATCAATTTCTGCGGAGTCAAAATGCTGTGGCAGAGTCTACACAGGGGCAGGTTCAATGGTATTTTGAAACTCGTTTGGGTTTCATGACATCGCAAGGATCGTGGGCGGTAGTGGCCGCTCGTCGAACCCTTCATCCAGCAGTGGAGCAACCAATAGCTGCTGATGACTCTATTGTCTGAGGATCGCAGAGCATCGCCGCTTTTTTTCTGACCGTTCGTTTCCGGCGGACGTTCTAACCAACCCACGGCTGATGTGACCTCGCGTGCGCAACTTTTCATCGCGCGCGCGTCCTGCGAAGACGTCAACGTGTGGAACTGTGCTACGTTTCAGATGTCGAATGCATCTTGTGCGTTCCTGGGGGACTTGGGGTCAGCTCTCACTTTTCAGTGTCCGTTGCTGCAGCCTTAACCTGTCGCAACGCGATCGGTGGCCGGAAGGTCGGGCTCTTCTAAATACAAGAAATATGAGGCCAAGTTTATTTTTTTCGCGTGGACTTGGTTACATTTTTGCTGCTGCTGTTGTTGTTGTAAATTACAGCCGTACGTAATGCACTGATGAAAATGGCGTGTGATTGATGAACCAACAAAAAAGCAGACTGTCTTAACGAATTAATCGTGTTTTTTTGTATTGTATGTGGTGGTGTAGTCGCACGTGTGCACATAGTGCTACTGACGCGTTGTTAAAGCGTATATATTTTGCTCGTGTGGGTTTGGCACACGTACAGCACGTATTTATAATCGGGGAGCAGATATTTGTTTTTTAAGGAGGTAGCCTGAGACTAAAATCCCTGCATATTCTGCCAACTTCTTAAAAGCAGCATTTAACCAAAACCATCAGTGCTCCTCTACCATTGTGACATGACACAGAAGACATTTATTTTCATATTCATTGCTAGCGGCGTAAAAATAACGTTTTACAGCGGTCGGCAAAATTTCGGTGAGATTAACCAAAAGATCCCAAAAAACATACGTAATCATGTCAAGGTTCCATGTTGACTTTCAACGTGATGTGGCCCAATGCAATGCAATGCAAAGGGGGGGGGTGGGAATGAGGAGGAGAAAGCGACCCAATTGGCCACCTCGGCGTTGTGTTCCGCTTGACCCAGCTAGGACCCAACAGGGAGTTTCCTAAGTGAGATTTATGGAGCAACAGAGACCTCCGTTAACAGAGGAACTCCATCACATTGCACAATGCCGAGCGCACTGGCGGGGCCGCCGCGAATGCCACGCTCCGTTAGTGAGCAGCCTCATCTCGACAGCTCTCACGTGCAGTTTGTCGGGTTCTGGCCACCTATGTGCTGCTGGGTTCGGCATGAGGTCCGACGTTTCGCTCCGCGTGCTGGAAGCTCCTTCAGGAAGTGAATAGAGCTGGCTCACTTCTCCCCCGATTATATAAAGTTGCCGGCCGCTGCCGGGGTTTAATGTCAGCCAGCCGGTGTTATTTATGACATCGGAGGGTTCTACAGCACAACTGTAAAAAGCCTTCGCAGTCACCTTATCTTGAGCTCTTAATGCACGGCGTAAAGATCCGTTTGATTTAGTGTCAAATTATAAATCTCAATGGTTTATTATACATCATGCCGTAGTATTCCTGCCACGATGGTGCCAAAAAAATGTGTGGCCTTAATTTTAGAGTAGGGAGACTCTTTGTCATTTTGAGCGCTACTCAGCCCTTTATTAAAACCAGGCTCGAGCACATTAAAACATAATTTAATTGAGACCATATTTAATATTCATTTCTGTAACACAGCGAAATAAATGTTGATTTTTTAAATTCATAATTATATTTTGGCGCAACAAAGGTTTTATTATAATTATCATCATCATACATCAGGCTGGATTATGACTTGTGTAACGACGGAGTGATTTTACTGTGAGCTTGCAGCATTGTCCCGTGCTCCCAGCTCCACACGTTCATCTCGGCTGTGGCTGGTCAAGTCGTCACAGGGGTTTCGCCGTGCGTGCAGAGCACTTCGTTAGTGATGGTGGTGGCACTGGGAAATGGAGATATTTTTTTGCCGATTCCTGGCCATTGAGTCCAGCGAACACTGGGGGAGTGGCAGGCTGAACGCTGGTCTTGTTTATTTGGAACTGTGGAATATAGAAAACAATGATGAGAAAAAGCTTGGAGGCGTGGACATCCAATCTGCCTGGTACGTGCACACCTTTATTAGGCGGCCTGACTCCAACGACAAAGATTCTCCATGTAGCCATTACAGACTTTTTGGGCAAATGCTGTTAGCGAGCACCTAATAAAGGCCGGTACAGGACATGAGTGGGTGGGCGGCCAGCACCATGGTCGACCGCCTTTGTCTCCCCAGTGGCGATGTTTACACACTCCACCAGGTGCTTATTTTATGCTGAGTATACATAGGGGAGGCCCAGGACTGGAGCAGAGAATTGTCACTGGTGTTGGCCATGAGTGCGAATCTAACTCGGGTCTCTGGGTTCGTAGCACAGCGCGCTAACTACTGCACTCTTCCACTTCCCCTACAGCATTGGAGGGTGAGTATTGGTACCGAACCAGCAGTCGTTCTCATGAATGCACAGCCACGGGTGGGGGGGGGGGCATGAAGGCTGTGACATCCGTCAGACTAGGTATAGCCTCACTGAACAAAGTTGTAGATTGTTTCCCATGGCATTTAGGTTAGGACATGTGTCACGCGCGTAATTTGTTATTCCGTTGTACGAGAAGAGTTTTTCGTTTACAATTTAACCTCTGCCTTCCCTGGTACCAGGTGGGTTGGAAGAGATAGAGGTACCCACGCTTTACGTCAGAGAAAGCCGCCCCTTAAGCAACTTCCCGTCGCGGAGTTGTGAACGTAACACTCATTTATTTAACCAGATAAAATGTGGGACTTTTTCCCAGTTCTGTTGATTAATGTTTTGCGTGCAACAATGTTTACGAGTGTCTGAAGGGAGTGGACGAATACATAGGAGGGAATAATACTGCAATCGACATCCAAACACAGCATTGCGTCATCGTGCATAGTGCACGTTACACACAAGTATTCCCGATCAAATGTGTTTATCTCTGCACAATGGCAAGTTGCGTGCTGGAGGAGGGGGGCTATGAAACCGGCGACCTCATTTTGTTTTCCCACCCACGGCTGTCGTAGGCGATGAGCGATATCTGTACTGGTACTGGGGCCCCACTTTGCCAATCTGCACTGAACCAGCTTGAACGAAGTATGGTCGAAAAATACTCCCCGAGCTCACTCGGCGCGGAGAGGCCTTCATCTAAATTACTTTTAAATGTATTTAATCAAATAAAAATTCGGCACAGTAACGTTCACATGGAGGTGAAACGAAATCAATTTTCCTCTTAACAATGGCCCATGGGCGTAATGAGTGGGGTTAAGAGGGGGAAGAAATTACATTTTGTTCCTGTATTTGGCAGACAATACCATTCAAACACCTATCATTTTACGTGCCAATGTTTTTTATAGCAATTTGAATGCTTATATACCCCCCCCCCCACACACAATAACGCCTAACGCGGTGTACTATCGCGCCACAATGGTTTCTGTTTTGCCGTGCGTGCGATCGCGGGCAGTCGCTGTCCTCTGCACCTCCTGCCCTGCGAACGAGCACGACACAAAATTAATCAAAAATCGGAATGCACTTAAGCCCACTCGAAAACCTTTTAAATCACCGCGCGCTCATTTTTACGCCTTCCCTTTGCCCCCTCGCCCGGGCAGCAGTCCGCCAAGGGTGTTCATGTAGAACAATCGCCAAAGTGCGGGCCCTGCCTCGTGGCTCTGCCCTGGCAGCAACTCCGCTGCCTGTGGAATTGCCGGAGTGAATGGAACTTGCAGGACCCCCTCCCCCCCATCTTTCCACCTCTCAGGTTTCTGTGGTTGAATGAATGAGCTCATAATGGTAAGGCACGAGGTGACATGCCAGCAATGACAAAAAAAAAACATTTGGTGGAGGTCTGGTTAAAATGCCACTTGATTGTATTCCACCGTGCACGCATTGCACACGTCGGGTTTATTTTCATTTCCTTTTTTGTTGCTGCAGTTGTTGTCTCGTGGATGTGAATGGCACGTGACCGCAGAAATCACGCCAGAGCTCGAGAAACAAAAAAAAATCGGCTTAAAATCGACGAGCTATCAATCGTCGCGCTTCACGTAAGGGCCACTCGACTCGTGTTGAGAAGGAGATGCCATGCGGTTTAAAAGTAGCAACGGACTCGTTGAAATGCAGTTTTTTTTCTTAAATATCTGCTTTTCACGTCGGAATTTAGTAAATTTAATTTAGGCTTGAAATCTAAGCCCAACATCGTATTGCTCTGACTTGTATTCGTACCTCCAAATTCATGAGCTGTCATGCCTAAACAAATGAGACGAGGCTCTTTGGCTTCCACAAAATAAGCCAAAATACCATTCGAGGCCACCAGTTAATGCGCCCTCCGTACCAATGACTTTTGTCAGCATTTGTTTATAAACGGGCGCACGGTTTTGCCCCACGTGCTGGGAGCGAAAAATCGGACATCGTGCCGGACAAGACAAGGAATTGCCCAAAAAACACGTTGGAGAAGCGTACGGCAACATTGGCAAAAAAAAACGCACGCGGCAGTGCGGGGTATCGAATGTTCGTGATGAGTGAGAGTCCATTGAGACGAGAGTTTGCTTTTTCAAGGAAGACGTATGTCTCCGAGTATGTATGTACGTGTCTATATTGGGGAGCGGTGGCGTAGCGCTTAGCGCACTGTGCTACGAACCCGGCCACCCGAGTGGCCAACACCAGTGACGATTATCTGAACTGATTATGGGCCTCCCCTAGGTCGACTCGGCCTCAAGTGAATACCTGGCGCGGTGTGTAAACATCGCCACTGGGGAGACAAAGGCGGTGGCTGGCCACCCCACCCCCTTGCGTGCCGTTTCTACCTTCATAGGTTGCTTGCTAACAGCATTTGCCCCAACAGTCTGTGCAGGCTATACGAGGCCTCTTTGCATTTTGTCTTTACATATATATAAAAGCATGTGTGCTTTTATAAATAGCTTTCTAAGACCAGGCAAGAAGCAGACCTGCTGTTGGCCACTGGGTGCTCAATTGCCCTCCCAGCATGAGGGCCCACGCTTGACACGGCGGGGAGGGAGGGGGTTGGCGTGAGATTTCGTGTCGCCCCCCCGCACGCCTCGGCCGTGCCGCATCTGCTCCAGGGCCACATGGCTCCGTGTGGCTCACGAGAGCCGGCGGGTGGGCGGGCGGGCGGGTGGGCGGCGGGGGGGACGGGACACTGACCGCTGAGTGGTTGTGTGAGCAGGTGTGCTCCCGCGGGGTGTGCGTGCTCTGGGCACGTGAGATTGAACACGCGCGCGTCTGTGCGCGCGTCCTTGTCTTTGCATCTGTCGAGTGCTGGTGGAGGCGGTGGCGGCGTGGGGTGGTTTTCACGCTTGCGCTGTGTAATTCGATTCGATACCCGGCAACGGCTAACGTTGCTGGTCGATATGCGAGTTGGTCCTGGTAATCCTCTCGGTGGACTCTGCCTTAAATGAATACCTGAAGCGGTGTGTATGGATGACCAGGGGGGGGGGGCGCGCGAAACAAAGGTGGGCCGGGCTTGGTTCTGACCCACACCACCGCATTGTGTTTCTTGCCGTCGTTGATATGTGCTCACTTGCAGCACTTGCCCCGACGGCCTGTGTAGGCTACACCCGGGGGGGGACCTCTTTGTCTTTGTGCATGTGCTGAGTGGTGGCGGTGTCGTGGTTTTCACACCACGCTATGAATCCCGTGAAACGGATTCCATTCTCAGCCATGAATAAGATGAGTGGTGAGATGTGTCTTGAACCTGTTCGGTGTCCCTAAGGTCAACTCGGTCTTAAATAAGTGGTGTGTGAACATCAGCACCGGGGAAACACGGGCATCCCAGCACGATTCTGGCCACATCAACTCCTCTTGTGCTGCACCAGCCTTCATAGTTACTCACTAATAGCACTTGCCCCAACAGTCTATGTTGTTGTGCAGAGATCTTTGTATCGTTGTTTTTGTGCCTATTTTCTGTGCGTATGCATGGCTTTGGGTATACATGTGCGTATCGTTGAGTGTGCGTATGAGTGTATGTCGGGCGCGGTCGTGCAGCAGTTAGCACGCTGCACCGTGAACCCGTAGACCCGAGTTCGTATTCTGCTCACAGCCAACACCAGTGATGAATATTTGAACCGGGCCTCTGATCCTCCCCTAGTACGGCTCAACATCAAATGAGAGCCTGGTGCGCTGTGTAAACATCGCCGTTGGGGAGACAAAGGCGGTCGGGCGTGGTGCCGGCCACCAACCCCCGTGTACCATTCCGGCCTTCTTCATAGGTGCTCACTAACAGCACTTGCCTGAACAGACTGTTAAGGCTATAAGGGGGATCTTTGTCTTGTTGTTTTTATATTAGTGTATGTGAGGAGTGGTCATGTAGTGGTTGGCGCGCTGCCCTATGAACCCGGCGACCCACGTTCGATTCCCGCACACGGCCAACACCAGTCATTGACCTCCCCTAGGTCGACTCAGAGAAAAATGAGTACCTGGTGCGGTGTGTTTAAACACCATCACTGGGGAGATAAAGGTGGCCAGGCGTCATGTTGGCCACCCACCCCCTCGTTTGCTGTTCCGGCCTTCATAAGTGCCCCAAAAGTATGTTTGAAGGCAATACGGTGGATCGTTGTCATTATATGAGTGTCTATTTTTTCATCTGTTGGGTGGCATTGGTTTTAACGCACTGTGCTATTTATGGCGGGCTAGATTACTTTCTTGGCCGTGAATAACATCAGGGGTGGCACATGTTTTCTGACCCTGTCCATTGGTCTCCCCTGGGTAAACTCAGCCTTAAAATTAGTCGCCGGATAAGTGTGTCAATATAAGGAACAGTGGGCCATTTTTATGACTAAAAATATATATTTTTGAAAATAAAAGTAAAAAAAACTTTCAATTTGTATTTTATTTTTGATTTCCCGAATAACTAAAATGCTAGTTGTAATACCTTTTGCCAGCAAAAGGTATCTGTTTAATCACGTAAGTCCATTTAAAACTGAGCACAACCCACACAAAACTACACACACACACTTGGCCACAATATGTGCAATTCCTCCACACGTTCATAATAGGACATTTATCAATGTGTAGCGCGAGTCAACTTTTCTAATTGTGGCTGTTGCCCAGGTTTTTGTGTGTCATTGTCCATGTTTCCCAACGGCTTTCACTCTGCGTTCACAATGGCGAAAGTCATCAAATGAACAATGAAACCCCCTATCAAAGTCGTCACATTGTAACAAACAAAAAACTCCATGAAAGTGTGAATGAATCCAGTTCACACACACACACAGACACACACGCACGTAATAACCACGAGCGCACCATTGCAAAACAAAAATAAACCCAAGTGTGAGAGGAGAGGCAAAGGAAATATTACAATAGTGGAGGTCGCTGTGTAAATAGAGTGCGATGTGAGACAGGAGTGAGGGACAGCTCGTTCACCTCAGGGGCGTGTGGGGGTGGGGGGTTGGTGGTTAAACATTTTCCCAACGTCAGTATTTTCAAGAAAATATCTTCGATTGCAGCCATGTGTTTCCAGTAACAAAAATACAATTGCGAAATCTTCGGCATTTGCATGGCAATAACGCGCAGCACTTGAAGTTTTTTTGCGTGTGTTGTTGTTGTTGCAAATTCACATTTTAGACATGCGGGAAGCCAGAGCTGTCATCGCGAGGCTTACCCAGGCACATTTCTTTTTTTTTTACAGCCCTTGGATTCCCACACCAAACCACTGTGTGTGAGCACAAGCTGACAGGTGGAATGCACGGCACAAATGTTTTATTTATTTATGTCCCGACCGCATAAAGGACCGCCGCTCGGTGTCAACAAAGGACCCACTTCCCTTTTGAGGACGTCATCAAGATCATCATCATCACCACAGCGTGTGGCAAATAGCACTGTTGACTGAAACAACAAATGGGTTGATTAGTGTGTTAGACATGTAGAAATGCCCTACTGGTGTGTTAAACGAATCATCATCATCAGCAGCAGGCAGCATCGTCATGACCGTGTTAGAAATGGTGAGGCACTCCCATGGTGTGTTAATCAGTTTGCGATTACATAATGATGCCATTTCAAAAAAATAATGAAAAGGCAAATAACTGACAATGATATTGGGTTGCTTTATTTACCCACAAAATCCTAAACTAAGCATCGGAACCCTTTTATAAAGGTCCTGTGTTACAATGGTTGGCTCATTCAATATCTACAAATGTTGAGTGTGGGAAATCCAGAGACCCTGGACATCTGTAAAAAAACAGCTTCAGAGCTCATCGGATTCTTCCCAGATGAGTACAGCTTCTGATTCTCATCCAATGCACATTAGTAGAAAACACTCAAACATCTGCACAGAGATGATGATGATATTATTTTCGGTGACTTGAGGCAGTGCCATGGCCCAGTGGTAGCACGGTCGTCGTCTGTTGCAGAGGTTCGTGGTTCGAATCCAGCGGCCACCATGATTAATACTGCTGGTGTTATTAACCCGAAAACTACACATCGTCTGCTTCACACTGGACATTAATGATACCGTGGCATCATTCAGCAAAGAAGGCCATTGTCTGCATGAGTCCTCATACACATTTTCCAATAAAATAAAAACAAACTGGCAAATTACTCAATTGGTGATTATACATCAAAGTCGCTGCTGCGAAAACTTAGCATGACCCTCCTAAAAAAAAGGGTAATGAGTCTCGGTGAGGTTTAAAGGGGGGGAATCATCGGAATAATAATAATAACAGCAGCAGCAGCAATAGGTTGAAGTGTGAGAGTGAGTTGTTGAACAATAACATTTGCTTTTGACAGGGCGGCATTCAAGCGTGCATTTTGGAACGTGCAACTGGGACCTCAGAAAAGCTGCGCTTACAATGAGAAGCCTGTGACCCCGTGGCACACGCAACGCGGATCGCTCGTTATAGCCTGCCACGTGCGTGAGGCGGGTGGCGGCCACAACGCAGCGAGGAACGTAAATGACAAACAGAGGGGACAGAGAGGGGGAGAGAGAACGGGTCGAATTGACGAGCCCACACACTTTCAGGTGACTTTTCAGAATGTCGGGGCCAGTCGAGGTGATTGCCGTTGTCGGGTTGAGTTGCGTGTCGAAGGAGCGCGAGTGTGGGCTCGGAGATCCCGAAGTGTTTGGGTGTGTTGTTCTACGCGGATTAACCCTGAATCGGGCCCGTTTGAAATTAGCGATGCGGTGGGGCAGCGGGCTCGCATAATGCTGCTCCTCGTTACAATGTCATTCCGTTTGCACGGGGGTTAGAGCTTAAGCTTGCTCAGCTCAGCTGATAAGAACCGGCTTCTTCTTTCATTCATTGATTACCCTGCTTTGATTGAGGCCCTGGAAAAGGGGGATGCCACCTGCTCTGTCTTTTCACGGAGTTAGTTTTTCTCTCTCTCTCTTATCTGCTTCCCAATTTGAAATGCCTATCAACTGAGCAAAACCAACACAAGGGAATCTCTGTCCGCATTGTGCGACTGGACTTGCCTCTGCATGTGAATGTCTGTGTGTGTATTGTGTGTTTGTGTGTGCTTGTGTGTGGGGAGCGGTAGTGTAGCGGTTAGCGCGCAGCGCTATGGAACCGGCGACCCGGGTTCGATTCCCGCTCACGGCCAACACCCAGTGACGATTATCTGAACCGGTCCTGGGCCTCCCCTAGGTCGACTCGGCCTCAAATGAGTACCTGGTGCGGTGTGTAAACATCGCTACCGGGGAGACAAAGGCGGTCGGGCGTGGTGCTGGCCACCCACCCCCTCGTGTACCGTTCCGGCCTTTATAGGTGCTCGCTAACAGCACTTGCCCCTACAGTCTGTTAAGGCTATACAGAGGGGATCTTTGTCTTTGTGTGCGAGTCCGCATTGGCATCATAGTGCGTAAATAAATTGCCGAACAACATACAATGCAGGTAAAAACAACACGAGGGCTTTTGGGGCAACACATTAGGTGCATTTACTTCAGAAATTACTCCTTAATTTGCACCCTCCAGTGTGGGATTGTGGAATTATCCGCCAGTCGCTTTGAACTGCCAACAGGGAAGAGTTGCCGAGGCACGTCGTGCGACGCATGATCTCGGCACGTATGTTGAACTTCTTTCGCACCGTACGTGGTCAACCCTGCTAATCGGAGGTGAGGGGGAAGGACGACAAACTAATCACAAAAAGCAGTTCTAAAGAAATGCGTTTTCAATCTAGATATGAAAGTGCATAGCTCCAGTGGCTTCCTAATATCGGAAGGAGCAGCATTCCAGATGGCCTCAGAAGTGCGTCTGAAAACGCGCAATGCGGTGACCATCTTTGTTCGATGGCGAGCCAAAAGCCGCTGCGAGGATGACCGGCGTTTGGGCCATGGTTTATGCTCCTTGACGAGATCAGCGACGTATTGTGGTTCATTTGTGGCAAGCACTTTGTGTGTGTGATTAGTGCACTCTCATAATGTATTCGTTTAGCAACCAGAGGCCAACGCCGTGACATCAGATGTGAATGTGCAACCACATTCTCGTTTCACTCGGAAAGATCGCATCGCGTAACCACGTGGCCATACCCGGCCGGAGGAGAACTGATCCCCATATGGCTTTCTTAAGGTCGTGTCGGCTTACACAATCAAAATCGTTCAAAATGGTCGGGCAGTTTGGACCTGCTGTTATGATGAAATTGCACACCGATAGTGATCCACAGCAAGCAAAACTGTAGGCGAATCGAAAGTGAATATTGAATGTGCTGATTTTCCTAAGTTATGTTATTGTGAGGACAGACGAAATTGTGTGGGGTTGAACGACGAAGAACAAACTAAAATGTCTGTTTTACGAAGGGAATATGGAACACTTTGCACTCTGCAGTGAAAGGAAAACTTGTGCAAATGCAATTGCTTCACTCTGTTCCTTAGGTGTGAGTGTGCATCTCTTCTGAGTGGTAGTTTTTTTTTCCTAGATTATTCCTAATTGGAATGCAATCACGTGCCTGAATTCAAACGTTAACATTAACGTCACTTATTTTGCACAAACATTCAAAAGTCTGCATGGAGGGCAGAGGATTTAAATATATATTATTTAAGTCCACGGTCACTAAAATAACCCACAGATTGTCCCAGGAAATATCTCATCACGAATCTTTGAGAACAACAGAAGCTCGTGAGATCAACTTCATTGCTCTCATTCGTAGCCCGAAGGACATTTTACTTCACGATTCGTACCATAATAGCTGTGGTCTCTTCCACGACTTGTTCCTTCTTGATCTCACAGCCTTAAGCTACGCCACAGATCGCTGTCCTTCCCCAAGCTTGCTTTAACCCTGCCTTCAACCTCCGCACCCCCCCCCCCTACTCACCCCCTACCGTTCCCCTCCTAAATTCCCTCTTATCTTCTGCCTTGCCGCGTCTGTCCCCCCTTCCTTTCCAAGCCCTCGAAAGGGCATCAGGTTTGTTGGAAAAGCCATCAGTCCTGTCCGCCCCATCCCCTTTTCCAAGTGTCACCCCCCCCCCATCCCTTGGGTCAACTCGGGGCAGCAGCTGCAGCGAAAGCCTTCGCCGCCGCCGTTCGAGATGGTTTTGGTGGAAATTGCCCTGGATTAGCGGCGGTTCAGATTAATAGCCTGCAGTGTGTGGCTTTTGCCTCTTTTACTGCGCGGAGGATGTCACCGCACAAAGGCACGCGTGTGCAGTCTTTGTTGTCGGAGACATAACTCTGGGTGAAAATTACACAGGTTACCCCCGGATCTTAGAGAGAGGCAGGTTTATGGGGGTTTTTTTTCTTCGAGGGACAAATGGCCATTTTCGCAAATGTGCTCAGGATCAGCTAGGGGGGATAATTTTCACGAAAGGTTGGCTGAAAAAAAAAGCTTGTGTTTGGTTGGGTCACATGCGTTATTAGTGTAAAAGATTGTTGATCGCGAGCCAACATGTCTGAAGGCATTTTCCCCATGTTGTGATTACGGCAGGAATGTTGGCAACTCGCTGTGGCATAATTAGAGAGAAAGAGAAAAATAATTAGCAATCTGCACATTTAATGTTGCATGATAAATTAATCGAGTGTTTTGTGTGAAGGCCGGTGGTTGTGAGGGATGGAAGTGTGACGTGTGCTTGAGGATTTTTTTGTAATTGCACTCTGCATGTTTGCGTTGGCTATTTTACACAGATGGGATGTGAAGGAACACTGATAATACCTCTGTGAGCATGATTGCATTTTTCTTGGGTGCCTTTGCTAGGCAAGGGGCCGTGTAGTTCTACACATAGGCAGGCTTCTCTGGGGGAAATTAAATATTAGGCAACATTGCACATTAAAGAGAAGCCAATTGGAACAGTAGATTATGCAACACAATTCCTTGGATATGAAAACTGGGCCACTTGCTTGATGAAAAGCCGACTATTGTTCCTCCACACTAGGCGACTACTTGCTTGACTAAAACTCTTTATTCCAAGCCACTTGACAAAATTGGAGTCCACTTCTGGAAGATGATACTGGATTGCACTGGTTATCAGGTGACCCATACTCAAAATAACCCCCAATAATACATCTCATAGACAGGCTTGGTAATTTTTGTCTCCCTCGCGGCGATATTTTGCACATTGCACCAGGTACTCATGAGAGCAGGGGTCGGGAACCTTTTTGACTGGGAGAGCCATAAGAGCCAAATATTTCTCAATATATTTCATTGAGAGCCATATAGTATTTTTAACGTATAATAAATTAAATGTCTTACTTTTAATGTGACTTCTGGTGCTGCATGGTTTTGCTGATGGCCTTGTAGTCTGGTTCATACGTGGTGAGGTTGAGCTTCATGCATGCGTGACCCATGAAATGTATCTTCAAAACTAATTTCTGTTTACTTTAAAATGACACAGTATTATTAAGCAATATCACAAGTATTTTAAAATCAGTTCCAAACTGATTTTTGTATTCTTTCAACTCAAAATTGTCTAGGAGCCATATGCCGTCACTGGAAGAGCCATATATGGCTCGCGAGCCATAGGTTCCCGACCGCTGCATTAGAGGCTCAGTTGACCTCAGGGTGGGCCCAGGACTTGTTCAGGTAATCGTCACTGGTGTTGTGCACGAGTGGGGAATCAAACCTCAGGATAGGGGGGGGGAGGGGATTGTCGAGCAGCACGCCAACCCCGACACTACCGCTCCCCGCTACGCACAGACAACCACAGAGCTGCATCATAATGGGCTTTAGTCCGCTGCATGCCAGCAACAGGCTGCCTTTGAGGCCGGGCGCACTCACCTCCCTACCACATCAAGGTTCACTGCTTCGAAACCGAATACTCAAAGGCTCCTGGTCCCAGGCAGACAGGGCTTGGCGGCGTGATTGAGCCTCCATTTGTCGGCCGCTGGCATGGGGGAGGGGGACGGGTTGGAGTTAGACGAGAGAGCGAGAGAGAGGGGGGAGGAGGGGAGGTGAGGGAGGCGGCTACCTGCCTGCTCGTGGCGTGTCTACAGGGTATTGTGTACACACACACGGGATCGGGGTCATGTGCAATCGAAACAGGGAAAGGTCTCGCCTGCACGCTACACCGCGGCGTGTGACCTGACGGCCTAGGGGTGTTCGCGTGCACAGCGTCGGCTCTGCTGTTTGCACTCCGTTGTTCGGGATTTGCTTTTCTTAAGTTATTACAAAGTTTGTCAATGCACCTCCCCTCGACCCTCCACCCCTGTCCCCACCCAGGCAATGTAAATGGCTACACCGCAAGCTATTCATTCAAATTGTTAGTCGATGCAGATGGCCAACTGTGGTGAACTCACACCGCAACGTCAAAGCATCGTTATACACACGAGTGAACATTGGGCATTGCCTACGTCTGTTGCCGGTCACAAGCCAATCGTCAAATTATTAGGGGTTGGTGTATCCAAGGAAAGACCGATGTCGATTTCCCACGTAGTGGTGCTTATTTTACCAAGTCCAGAGCGATGATGGGTTTAGTCACTCCCAGCCAGGATTTGAACTCCTTGTTCCTGAAACCTGAGCCATTGCCCAGATCCTCATGATGGCCTTCTGAGGGCTCAGAATTCCCACTGCATTAAGTCCGCATAAACACGTTCCTTCGGAGTGGGCAGGTAGGAACATGGTTGGACAGCGCATTCGTGCACGACAGCCAGACAACTCATACCTGGTGGGCAGTGTGGAAGCTGTTACTACCTGTATAAGTGTAGTGTATCGTGTCGTGTATAGTGTAGTGTGTAGGTTAAACGTTGAGTTTTATAAGGGCACCACGGTGTGACCCACCCAGCCCCCTCCCCTTGCTTAGGCCCCTCCCATTACCCCCCTCCCTTAGGCCCCTCCCCTGACCAACCCCCCATATCCTTAGGCCCCTCCACCTGACCCCCCCCCCCTCAGGCCCCTTTCATGACTCCCCCCTTCCTTAGGCCCCTCCCCTGACCCTCCTCCCTTAGGCACCTCCCCTCTCTGTACCCGGCAGTAGGTCTCCACCAATCAAAAAGCTGTTTGTAAGGTCTCCACCAATCAAAGAGCTGTGTGTATTATACATTTATTTATGCACGACAGACAGACAGACAATTAATCCCTGGTGGGCAGTGTGGAACATTGTTCCTACCTGTAACAAAGCCCTGGACCCGTTTAAATATGCAGTGTCTCGTCAGCAGTCAAGCTTGCTTGATCCAATGCTGCTGAACTGCACACAGATTATTGCCGCCTGTACCAGGGTTACATGCAGTGATTGGAAGCTTAACACGAGAACACGACCCTTCACCACAGCCCGGTGCACAACCCTAAACCTAGTGGTAGTCCTAACCCTGAACACAATATTGCTGTTGGTAAACGGAACGGTCATTTCACTTAACTCCAGCCGATAATGAACCAGCTCCCTATGGAGAATACCCGCTTGGAGCTGGGCTGACATTTTTGGGTTGACTCCAAGGCAAGGTAATTGGCTGCCTACTTTTCACATTGAAATAAAAACGCGCATTGTTTAAACGTGTCCTGTTCGGCGTTATTAGCTTAGCACTGCAGTGCGCATGAATCGGCGCCTCGAATGTATAGCGTGGGTGATATGAGTGGTGTGTGTGTGCACTGAACGGCGAGTATTATAATGGCTCAGACAATATATATTTTCCATAATGGCAGTCATCATGATAGTAAAACTAATTTGTGTTTACTTGGTACTCACTAAGAAGAGTCCCGATAATAATTGTCATAATCATCGCCATTTGTCAGCATCATCATCCGTATGCATATGCATACAATTCTAAATGCATTCAAACATCCACACGTAGCATCCATGCAGTGAGTGCACTTAACAATTAGTATAATGGGCAGAATTTTTCTGTTTGAAGATCGTGTTGTTCATCATCAGCATAAAGATTTGCATTTATGGAGGCACTCAAATGTCACGGTCATTTCAAAGGGCCTTGCAAAACACAAGCACGACAGAAATGCAAACATAGTCGGGGTAAAAGAAACGGGGGAAATGTAGAGGGCACAAAAAAAAGGATGAAAGGAAACGTCGAGCAAAACAGAGGACGTCGCGGCCACGGGGGCCAAACGAGGACACGGGCAGAGCACACCGTGCCCCACAGCACCACAACAAACCCGAGGGTCGGCAGAGTCTCACAACTTCGTCGAGCTCTCATTTGCTGTGGCCGGGGGCCGCTTCTAAAAAAAAAGACAGCTAAATACCACTGTGGGCTTTACCTGGTATGCTAAAAAAAAATGTTTTGTTTTATTTGGGGAGATATATTTTAAGTGATTTGTTTACCGTTCCTATACTTTGCACTCCAATCGTATTTGTCGTATTGTTGTGTTGTCACGTTCTTACTTGCCACTACTGGACACGTGTGAAGAAAAAAGAGCTTTTACAGCTCAGCGAATTCCGTCCAGTATAAAGACAATCTGATTCTGAGACGACGGCGAGAAAGAGGCCAGCCCAGTCCACCATCCGCTCTGGCACCAAGTCCCATCCGCGGCACCCATCCCCAACAAGCACCTACCTCGCTGTTGTGAAAACAGAAAAAAACCCATCATACTTTTATTTATTATGCAGAGGGACGGGTAGGTGAAGGAGTGGTGGTGGTAGACACGTTCTTGCTCGTCTATTTTCTTATTTATATTCTCCGCAACGACGCTCAGAATTATTTCATGTTCTGCATTAATATGATTTTGCTTCAAATTCGGACCCATGTCTTAAATAGAGAATCAATCGGCAGCATTGGTTCAAACAAACCTGACTCTGCTGGTAAGACACTGCATGTGAACACCGCTCGAGAGTTTTGCTTTTGTTGAATTAATGCTAGAATTATTAATTCCTCAGAAGGTCTTGTGGCCAATGGGAATTTTTTAAATTTGTTTCATGTGGAGGGACAGAGACAGGAAGGGGGAGATGCATCGCTTGCTTATTTAGTTTTCTGCCATTACATCGCCACCATGATGAAAAAAACAGGGATGCTCCTACGTATCACCGTGTACACATATTGAATGTGGGAACATTTACAGACGAGCACGTATACAGACGAGAGCACAATGACGGAAACTCGTCGACTTGTGTTGACTAGAGATGCTGCATCCGGTTCAAATATACTTTGAATGAACACGGAATGATTTAGACGGGCCATGCGCGTGGTCATGAGTCAGTCCTCTGCGTCTATCCATCACACTCAAGATGCACAATCTGGTGATTGATGAATGGGAAAGCCCCTGCGTATTGGCACAGAGCTTAGCACACTTGACGCAGAGGATCGTGCTTCATTGCTACCATCTTCAGGCAATCAATCCCTTGAGCGGAGCCCTCGACAGCCGCCGTGCAAACAGGGAGGGACGCTCCGTGTAGGGTTTTTTTTAATTTGCCCGTAGATTTTCGAGGCCATTGCAACGATCCATAGTTGTCTTTGGGTTCGGCCACATGGCGGTTTCCTTGCCAAAATTCTCGTCTCGTATCCCTCCACCACCCGACAAACATTGTTACGTTTGTTATTCCTACGTGACAATACGTTGATCGAATTGAACAATAGAAAGCTCCACCACCGGTGGGTGGCTTGGAACATGTAATGACTGATTTCAATGTTGATATGTTCACTGTTTCAAACATTCAGTGCAAGAGACCATTCCGATAGTCCTTCAGGGGACTCCGATTTCAATGGGCAACTCTTGCTTGGTATTGATGTGGGAAGGTACAACTCTAGTCAGTCCCTTTGGCAGTGCAAAAGCCTTAAAATGGTCAGAATAAAGGTTTATGGGTGAGATCGCATCAATATAAATGTGTCGTTAACCCACCTACTAGAAAGGTTTGTCACGCGAACAAAACATGCCAATTAGTTACTACTTCAGGACATCGGCGTGTTGCAGAGTAAACCCACAACATTTACAATTTGAGTACGACGCTTCGCTGGTGATTACAACCGGCTTCATCCGACGATTTTCCAAAATTGTGAAGAAGTCTTCCTATTTCCGGTCTTAAATAGAGTCAGACAATGTACTCGCTGTGTACCTATCAGGTGCGAAGATCAGCGGGGGGGGGGGGTGTAATCCTATCACTTATAATGGATGATGTTAAATTGAAAATATGCAGTACATATTACCGGTTGGGTTAAAAAAGTGCATCGTCGGTTTGAAATTGAGTGATTGTAGTCGCACTTATAATTGCATTTTTTTTAATACAAGAGAGTTACCACTTCTCCCTGAAATATTAAACGTGGTGGATGTAATGGTTCATTCCGCCCCCTCCACCCCGCCATGGCCCAGAAATGAAACGAATTGTCACGATTCAGAGTAGCGATTCAATTCAAGCGTCAATGATTTTTCTACCCGTGGTGAATTTAGTGGTGGGCAGACTCAAGTGGCTGGATGGATCACATCGATGCATCATATCCAAAAAATACACATTCAATATATTGCACGCTAACATAATCAATATACATCATTCCACAATAGATGTTTTTGGCTTAGATCGTGTAAATCTAAATGTGTCGTTAAACCCTTCGCCCACCCGACACAGCCAATTAGTAAGGTTTGTCAGGTAAACAAAACATGCCAAATCGTTACTAGTACAGCACACCGGTGTGTTGGAGAGTAAACTCACAACACAACATTTACAATTCGAGTACGACATTTCGCCAGTAATTACAACTCACATTATCAGGCGACAGCCAGAGTTGTGGAGAAATCCTCCTGTTTCGGTCTTAGAGGGATAAATGTGATGTCATCACTAGTGAGCCAATCAGATGCGAAGGCTGGGGGGGGTAATGTATGCATATAAATTACAATGGATACCCATTACCATTCCATAAATCATTCCATCATTACTCCTCCATCATCATCATCGCCATCGCCGCAATTATCGCCATTGTATTTAGAGAGCGAGTTCCATCTGGTGAGTGCATGGCATCTCTGTGGGCAGTCTGGCCTTTTCCATTAATAATGTCGAATTTCCACCACTGACTTCGTGACCATGAAAAAAACAGAGTCAACAACTATCATGTAAGAAGTTTATCGTAATAAAGCTCCCGTTCCTCCCCTACCCTTTCGTGATCCCCAAGTAAACATCTATCGCTGTCGCTCATTCCTCAATCTTTGTACGGCCCCTCCGTCAACGACATCATTCCGTTCTGTGTCATCGTTTTCTGAGCTGTGTCAAGTGCCATCGTGTGAAGACACTCCGTAAATTGCAACAAGGTTCGGTGTATAATTAAGCGTCTCCCAAGTCTCGTCATGTTTTGTCCAATTATGACCTCTACCGCGCGAGAGGAAATTTCAACGGCTGCAGAGAACGCACGAATACAAGGGGATAACAACTTAAACTTCACAGGGATGCATACATACTCGAATTATGGTACTTGGTAATAAAACAAAGGGTCAATCAAGCTAAGCCATATTTTACACTTATTTTATCATGTTATCCTGAAATAACACGAATACAATGAAACTGACTTGAGAAATTCCTCCTCTCATACACACAACTGTAAATATTAAGTTTGATTGTTTTTTTTTGTTTCTTTCTTTTCATTAGCCAAGTGCATATCTGTATGAGATGTTGGGATCGGTGGTCAGGCCCTAGCCAGGGTCCACATTGATATAGGATACGACGGTGGCGAGATGTTAACTACCTCGCCTGATATACAGGAGGTCGTGGGTTCGATCTCGACCGTCACGCCTGCTGTAAATGTGGAGTTTGCGTGTCTCTCTCCCCGTGGTCGCGTGGATTTGTCTCCGGGTCCTCCGTTTTTTTTCCCCTCCGCATTTAGAATCAACGTCGCGCGTTTAGAGTATTTGACTGCTCTGAATTTCTACGTGATTAAGTCACTTTGTTGAGCTGTCGTTTGTGTCCGGGTTGCTTCTGAAAAGAAAGAGCTGCATAGCTCCGCGTGCCTTACTTGGTAAAAATGTAAATAGTTTCAGCTTAGATTGGTAGAACCACGTCGACGCGCAAATATGAGACTCGCTCTAATGAGGCTTTGGTGACATCAGCGCGGTCACGTCACACAAGGACCACACAGTTCGTTAAAATTCCGCCGCTCGTAAGCAACGGTGGATTTGTACACCGTGGGTGTGACTGCATCTTGTACCTGCCACGTAGCCTCAAGCCGGGGCGACTAGAAGACACTTAACATAGATTGAACGATCAACAGACCAAAGAGTCTCGGGTGTATGAATCTATATTGAAGTTCTTTCGCAGCGTACGTAGCCATCCGTGCTAATCGGTGGTGCGGATGGAAGCATCATAACCAGAAATGAATATCTGGAATTTATCCAGCAGTGAAGAGCGAATGACTTCTGCGCACATAATATAAATACAAACAAACACCACTTGCACATTGTGTTTACATTATGAAACCATATATGACCCAATTTTCTTGCGCCATCGTCATGTAAACGCTTAAACGTGCCGTGAAGCTACGTTGTTTAAAAAAAAAGTATTACTTTACGTTTACGGTTTGCTGCGCGTGTGCTAAACACAAGGTCACAGTGTCAACCCTTTCAGCATTTAGTGCAGGCAACGAGGCAGCGACGTAGCAGTCACAGCTCTCGTGTGCAGGAGGTGCAACTGCACCGTGGAGGCGCGCCCCCGCGCCGCGCCCCCCCCCCCCCCCCCCCCGCGCGCCGGCCCCCCGGTGATTGGACAGGGGGCCCCAATCTAATTCAAGGCACCCAGTGCCGGATTAGGCTTGTGCGGGGGCCTGTAGCGTATGTTATAAAGGGGCCCTAAATAAAAAAAAACCATCAATATAATAAAAACTACATTTTTGACTTGCATAGGAAAGTAATTGTATTTTTTCATTCGCTATACAGCCAGATAATATGACAAATCGCTAACCTTAAACACCCAGTCGTTCATAAAAAAGTTGAAGGCCGTATAGTACTATAGTAATAGAGCAAGTGCAGAATCACTGAACCGGAATTTATAGCTTGAAAGCGTTTAGCACGGGGCCCTTGAAAGTGCGGGGCCCGTAGCATATGAAGCTACTTTTGCTACTGGGTTAAATCCGGCACTACCGGCACCAGGACCCATGCCAACCAGGCTCCGTCGCGGCACTCACGAGATACAAAGAAGGCTGCTGCAGCAGCAGGGTGTTTTCATCACGCGGATCGAATATGACACGACGAACGTATTAGGGAACGCGTTTTCCTTTTAATAACGCGGATGCAAATTGGATATAACGCGGTTGAGTGAACGTAACTATGTCGCGCGACTAGGAACAAGCGGTTCTACGGCTGCCTCGGTGTAGCATCACACAAGGCGGGATGCTGCTGGATGCTTCTAGATGCTACCCACGCACCTCAGTCTTTGTTCAGCCTGCATAGGCATCTCGCGTGATATCGCGGACTAAACTTTACCCTATGTTATATCTGATTGATTACAACGCGATGTTTCCATAACGCGGTGTTCTTCAGGAACGCAACTACCGCGGTGTAGAAGAAAAGACTGGATGTATGTTGAACTTCTTTCGCACCGTAACGTAGCCAACCCTGCTAATCGCAGGCGTGGAGTTGCACTCCGCTTGGGAACGCATTTCAAATGGCACGCTACGAACGCTGTAGAAGTGACCTCTGTTGATAGGGAAGTGAAATCGGTCAGAATCCTTCTCGGAATCTTAACTGAGAGCTCGGACCTTCGGATTTGAGAGTTGGGAACAGGGTGCCAAATCTGGCCACACATCACGTGATAAATATCACGTGATGCCCGCTGTGGATACAGTTATACAACGAGTTATGCGTCGCCTTGTGCCTAAATCTCCATTAATCAACACCTGATCAATTCAATATTAAATCCACATCAGCCTGCCTGCTTATTTGTGCTGTTGCATAAAGGGGTGATGTTCATGTAATCACGTTTGTTACATAAAATGCACCGTGTGCGTGCGAGGGATGGATAAACACAATGTGTGCTCAGATCCACATTCAATTGATTTTCCATCGTGGCCATCCCTTGGTATCAACGCATTGTGCCATTTGAGCATTACATAAAATTACGGTTGCATAAATGATATTTCTAACTGAATTTGAATGGGAAGTATTTAAATCTGGTTAACCCGGAGACCCGAGTTCAATTCCCACTCGGGACCAATAATCTCGTGACAAATATCTGAACTGATAATGGTCCTCCCCTAGGTGGACTCGGCTGTAAATGAGTACCGGGAGTGATGTGTAAATATCAGCACTGGGGGAGACAAAGGTAGTCGGGTGTGCTGCTGATTCCGGCCATTAGATTACGTTCATGACACAGAAGAAAAATAAACCAATCATTTTTAATCTAACCGTGATCATGAATCGCGACAATTAATTTAATCACGTGGTAAGTTAATCATTATACCCCTAATAATAATAATATAAATAACGATATATTTGGGATTGAGTTAGCCGCATTCCCAAAGATTAACCCCCCCCACCCCCCCAACCTGGCACCGTGCGAACGACCCGTACCAGACGTGCAGTGCAAGTCCATGCCCTCTTCACGCGATGTCGCCGTTCTGCGAGGACACTCGCACCGTCGGGCTTTTCGGCTTTTCGCGGCACGTGCGCAGGGCTCGCGCCGAGCGAGCGCCCGTCTCTCCGCGTGTTTGTCTCTCCGAGCGTCAGTGATCCGCTTAAGTGATGGGGGGGGGGCCAGGCCTGTCCCGGCTCCGTGTTTGCGCACCGTTTGAAGAATGGAGCCGGTGTTTGACCACGGCCCGCCCGGCCCATGCTTGGCTCCCGCCGTCTTGGTCCCCTTGTCTGACGAAAGTTCGCGTGGGTGTGGGTGTGTGTGTGTGTGCGCTCGCATTCTATATGTGTAATGGAAGTGGTTGACTATTTCAATAAATATGTGCTTAACGACAGCAATTACCCCCCCACCCACTTCCCACCAGTATGGCAAAATGTCACACCGCATTGCATGTTTGTTGGGAGCGATCGATGTGGTGGCTCCCGCACCGCGCTATGAACCCGGTCGCCCCGAGTTCAGATTTGCTTTGACTGCCAACGTCGTAGACTGTGGGGGAGGCAACAATGGCTAGTTGTGTATGGTCCTGGCCTCGCCACGCCTTCGTGTACTGCCCATGCCTTTTTAATATGCGCTCCGTGGCATCACTTGGTCCCCACGGCCCATGGGGCTTTAACGATCTCTGTGTTAGTACACGCCAAGGGGTTGCAGAGGTTAGGGGGTTGCTGCTGCTGCGCCCTCTCTCAACGCGCCTGACGGGAGAGCGACGGGCGATGGAGGCAGCGATGGGGCTTGAGCGATGTCGGCAGGTTATCGGACTGCGCATCACGCGCTGCATAAACAGACGCCTCGCATCAAGATAGACGGCAGCGAGGGCGAACAATGCGCCATTCAAAAAATCATCGCTATCGCCCGCGGCTATCGTCCACGGCTACCTTGCCAAGTAGTGTATTGACGGTGTGGCGCTGAGGACAAAAAATCTCGGCGGAAAGAAAAGAACACAATGTATTGTTTTTATACAGCATAGGGTGGTTTTTTTCTTCTCTTTTCTCCTTTGGGCAGCATTCCATGTAGTGAAAGGATGGTTCGGTAGAAACGCACGCTGAAGAGGTAAAGGTGCAGCGCCCGAAAATTGCGGGCTTACGCCACCGCTGGCGGGAATGGCCTTCATTAGAACGAGCTCGAGAGGGTCTCTTGAACGCACGAGAGGGAGCTCTAAGAGGGTATTTGGCCAGACATCTCGGAAGAGGTGTGTGTGTGTGGGGAGTAGAGTGCAGGGAGTAGCCGCGCTTAACTGTCAGCGATGACATCTGGGGAATTAAGGAACACACGTTAGATTATTGCAAATTCTAAAAATGTATTTATTTGACTCTAGCCCCCACGTATCGGCTGCGATTTTTGCTCGTGGTAGATAAGTGGGCCAAGTACTACCGCCCCCCCCGCCGCCCATGAACCAGTTTGCAGCAATACTAACAGTTAAATTTTTGCACGTGTCCAGTGATCTGCTGTAAGCGCTACGTTACCAACGCGTGTCAACTCGCTTGGTGTGTGCTGAAGATCCCCCTCGGATTAATCTTCAAGAGGAATTCGTTGTGCTCTAAATGCCTGCATCACTTTTTTTATTCTGTAAAAATCACATTTCTCACCCTCCTCTTACTACTCTGTAATCAAATATGAACTCAAAGTTTCCCATCGTTTATTTTTTATTTTATTTCCTCCCCAGATGGAAGAGACCAGGTTTCACGTGTTTTGCTAATGGCGAAATGAATCGTGCTTTCCAAGTAGGTGTTTGAGTCACTTGGCCTGCCCATTGGCACGGTATTATAATGTACTACCGGGTTGTTATATATCGAGCCATGTGTGAATGCCGCGTACATTTGTACGTGGCATTATGTGAGTGCCCCTATGTCTGTAAATTGTGTGCGGGTGCCATGGGTATTGTAAGTGTGTATACAGGATGTGCGTTTAAAAGATCACGTGAGATAGCATTATAGAAGTGAGGGTACAAACCAATATTATGTCCGTACGTAACATAAGTTTCAGACCTTTGTCCACTGCTGGATGGAGGCCTCTCTCCACACATTTCGCTCGTGCGAGTTGGTGAGGACAAGGACCCATTTTGGATGTCACTCGCCGCTGACGTGAGTCGTGCACGGGAATCCGCTTCAGGTGGCCGGATCCATAGCGCATTGCGCTAACCTCTATTGCCGCTGCCTCGCTCTACACCCACCGCACGTTGCTGCGCATTTGTACGTGCCGTTTGCAGGACACGAATGGTTGCCCGTTGACGCAAATCAAACGGCGAACGTTGCAAAAACCGCCTGCGGTAATTGTGAACCCCCCACTTCTCCCCTGTAACAAAAACGCGTCGCGGCGTCAGAACGTGAGCGTATGTTGGCGTCAACGCCGGCAATCGATGAGGGGTCGCCGTGAGATAACTACGTGACCGAAGCTGGCCAGCTAGGACATCTCGGATTGTATAAATGAAGCCGCCCAAGAGAGTGCTGCATATGCAGGAGGTCCTGGGTTCGATCCTGACTCTTGACGCCTGCTGTACATTAACATCTTAACACCTGGTTTGTTGCCAGGAAAAAGGGGAAAACCTATTCCGTAACATAAAACAAGTTGAGTTTAGTCTTATTTACAAAAATATATATCAAAGGTGAAATATCTAAAAGCAGCATGTGCCTGAAAATGAGTCTTGACACCAAGTGCAGCATTTAAAGGGCCAGCAGAGAGACCGACAGAGAGACCGACAGAGAGACCGACAGAGAGACAGACAGAGAGACAGACAGAGAGACAGACAGAGAGACAGACAGAGAGACAGACAGACAGAGAGACAGACAGAGAGACAGACAGACAGACAGAGAGACAGACAGACAGAGAGACAGACAGACAGA
>CM025619.2:3498211-3509884 GCA_014621495.2 Entosphenus tridentatus
GCCGGGTACGGGTAGCCGGGTATCAGGTAGGGTACGGGTATCGGGTACCCGGTTGCGACCTCTGCCGCGGCTCGCTCACTTGGCAAATCTCGCGGTTTTGGGAAAACGCGCGCCTGTGTGAGTTGAGGATTCGCACCTGAGACCAACCGGGAGTGCTGCTGCTGCGGCTGCGGCAAGCTCCTCCCCAACGCCGTGGCCTCTGCGGAGATGTGTGGGCAAGAGCAGTCGTTGTTGGGGGGGGGGGTTAACCATAGCCCAAACAGTTGCTTATACTCGTGCTGTTATCGTTTATTTTGTAATTGTGCACGGCAATCTTTACGTGAAAACACACCCACTCAAGAGATATGCGCGGAATGTGTAAAAAAAAACGTGTGAACCCTGAGTTGCACTCGGATTCCATCATATTTTGTTTGGATGCGAAAGGTAAAACATAAACATCATTGCGAAACTGCATTTGTAACAACCTCGGATAAATAACCAGGTATCTGTGTTAGAATAACAGGTTAAATAAAAAACAACAACAGCAGCAGGGCCTTTTACTGTCGCTGATAAGAAAGGAAGATCCTGATGTTATGCGCGCAGTATTTTGGCTAGCTAGCCTTCAGGGGCATTTGCTAAGAAGGCCAATCTTCCAAAACGTTGAGTTATTTAACGTGTAAGTTCACTCGTGCAACAATAACTGTGTATCTGTGCTCCCTTTGAAGATGGCAGATTATGTGTTCACCCGTTGTGTGTCTATGTACGGCCCATTTGTCATTGCAATGTTGGATGAGGGGCTCTCCCCGTGTCGTGTGAGTGATCGGGGTTATTTGACTGTACTTCACGGGGGTCAGCGCAGGTTGGTGAAAGGCCGGGAGCATAGGTGTTCGAGCATAGTGTAGTACAACGATGGATTCTGCTGAGCTGCCCTCCGCTGGTGGTGGTGATGGTTGTCCATACAAAGTCTATCCAGGCTCAAAACCCTGCTTAGCTTTGGAGATCTGAGATCACGCACACTTGCGGTGATATTTAGCTTTTCCGTGAAGCTCGGTCAACCTTTGCCGAATGACTTTTTACAGATACCGTATAAAAAAATATAATAATTCAGAAAATAAACAAATATATGTTTTGTAGCAACTGCCTCCTATGTTTTTGCCTGCAGCTGTAACCTGCGTTATATGTGTACATAAACGTACATTTACTTTAGCACAGAGGTGACGTGGACACGCAGCAAGCGCATTCGCTGCTTGTTGCACAGGGTTCACGGTTTGAATCAAACGGCCGCCCTGGTTAATGCTGTGGTTGCAGTAACCATGACAATATATATTACGCACCGTTTGCTTCACAGTGGACATTAAAGATCCCCCGAGCATCAATTCGTAAGAGTAGGCCATTGCGTATCGGCGTCAGGGTCCAAATACGTCAAAATAAAAAAATGTCATGCAATGTCGTCATCGTCACGATCCATGGGCAATATCAGCCGTAGGTGTCCACTGCACATTTCGTCATTTGGTTTTCACTTTCCGCTCTGTCTTGTGCCGAAATGCTCAAGTAGTGCCACGTTTTTCTGGCACCAATCTCTTGTGATGTCATCATCAAGCGTTCTCTCTGTGAGGTCTTCCTCTCTTTAAGGTTCCTTCCTGCAATGTACTCGATTGCCAATTCTACCTCGCAATCATCGCCCGCTACTGGCAGACTGATGCCGCAGGTCACCCTTGAAAATGAGACCGTATCCCTGGCCTTGTGAGTTTTCACCTGGTCGAACAAAATAAACCTCACGGAGGTCGTAAAAGGCGAGTGGGAGGGACGTTCCAACCCATGCTGCCTGGCTGCCTTGTTTAATATTATCAGCCGGTATGTTTGACTGCAATTGGCATCGATGTGGATGCAGTGGATGAAAGTGTGCTCCCGCCGATTTAATAAAAAAAACACTGCCTCGTTACGGAAACACGATAAGCTGAAGTTTCAGGAAGTGACTTCTTGCAATCGTGGAAAAATGTGATCGCAAATTCAAAGGGGATTCAGAATGTTAAATGGCATTGGGTATTTGGTCTTGCCTTTATATATAAAAAAAAAAGTTTAATTCGAGACAACAAAGGCTCTCGTGTGGATTCACATTTCATTATCAACAGAAAGAACATTTCATTCGATTGAGTCATACTTTGTTATTAACCCTTAGTCTAGGACTAAGCACAATGAATGTGCATTGCATTGTAGTGTGCGTGCGTGCGTGTTCATGCGCAAAATGTATTATCAAAGAAAGTCCCATGCCTGCTGAATGGTTGCACAAGGGTAACACTTTGTGTGTTTCTCTCTCTCTCTGTGTCTTCACAGTGCTACCAGCGTACCTCTCCTGCCGGACTTGAATTCCACACCCACGCACACTTGCAGGTACCGAGACGCGTTTAAAGCTGTTCACAAAACCCACAAAGACAACGGTTGCCCGTATAGCCCCGAACAGGCTGTTGGGGAAAGTGCTTTTCGCGGGTACCTATGTAGGCCGGCACGGCGAGCGAGGCGGCGGGTCGGTGGTCAGCGCCATGCCCGGCCACTTTTGCCTCGCCAGTGTCAATGTTTACACACCGCACCAGGCACTGTACTCATTTAAGGCTGAGTCAACCAAGGAGAGGCCCAGGACCGGTCACATTCGCCACTGTGATTGAACGTGAGTGGGAACGGATTGAACTTGGGTAGCTGTGTTTATAGCGCAGTGCTCTAACCACTACACTACTGCTCCCCACAATACTCACACATGTGCCGACACACATTTACACACACATTTACAAAGAAAAAGACCTCCCTTATAGATACATAGGCTGTTGGGGAAAGTGATTTTTGTAAGCACCTATGTGCATAGACAAAGATAAAGATCTCCTGTATAGCCTTAACATACTGTAGGAGCAAGTGCTTTTTAGCGAGCACAGATGAAGGCCGGCACGGCACACGAAGGGATGGGTGGCCAAAACCACGTCTGTCCGCACCAGCTACGCATTTGAGGCTGAGTCAACCTAGGAGAGGCCCAGGACCGGTTCAAATAATCGTCATTGGTGTTTGCCGTGAGGGAATCGAACCTGGGCTGCTGGGTTAGTAGCGCGGCGTGCTAACCGCTATACATAGACACGCACACACTCAAATACACACGTGCACACGCACAAATGAACACAGACAATTTCATGCACACATCCATATATGTACACACTGCCACACACGCACATGAATGCACACACACAATCGCGCATGCACGTGTTTGTTTTTTTCGGTAAAGTCACGTAGGTAAACATTTTTAATAAATGAAATCATGACGTTTCGGGCGCAACACACGCTCGTGTGTGCACATGCATGTGCGTTCATGCCAAGGTACACAACACACATGCGTGAGCACGCGCACACACACACAAGAGCAGCCAAGTGCAAGCCAATGTCACCTTGGGACAATGCACTCTACTCTCTGCCCACTCGTGCACAAAAAAATGCAAAGATTCCCTAATGTAGACGATGCAGTGGAGTTGGTGGGGGCAGGTGCTGGTGGCAGGCACCTATGAAGGCTGGTAATCCGTACAAGATGCACAGCACCTATTATGCCTGCCCACTTTCATCTCACCATTGCCGGCACTAAATGTATCGCGAGGTGCTTATTATACAAGCAATGTGACACAATAAATTGTGGTGAAATACACTACGTAACCACGTTATGATTGTGTCATGGACATAAACACACACACACACAAACGGAGACTTGCACACAAGCACAACAACAGACGCCATTGACTAAGTGGCTGCCTGTACCAGGCTAGGTGCACTCGTAGGCCACGTGAAGTGTGGAAGGCTCGCTGGCAGGAGGTCACAGGACAGACCCAGGTGTTATGGGTTTACTGATTGAGACGGCTGGAAGCTTGCACTCGCTGTGCTCCCAGCTATGCCAGTTGTTCCAGTGGGTTGGCACGCACGCTCACATGTACACATAGTGCCTCGCCAAGGTAAGGTAATTGTACCCTTTTTACCGGGTAAAAGGGTAAAGGTGTCGACATGCCAAGAGGTAAGGGTAAAGGGTTGGGTAAAAGGTAGGCTCGTTGCTTTTTACCTTTTACCTTACCTGCTAAAGGGTAAAAGGTAGGGTAGAGTGATTGTATTGTGGTAAGGTAAAAGGTAGGGTAAAGGTAGGCTCGTTGTTTTTACACTTTTACCTTACCTTGCCGAGGCCTATGTACACACATGCCCGTATGGATAGACGTGCATGCGCTACGAACATATATTGAAACTGTGAATGCATATACACAGCAGAAACCATTGCAGCAGTAGTAATGCACACAGTAGGAATGAGCGTTAGATGTATTGCCAGCCGTGCAGTGCGCGTGTGTGTGTGTGTACGTGGTAAAGCGACGCGAGTTATTCTGACCTGATATAACTGGCGGGGATAAATCTCAGGTATGTGCACACAAACACAAAGATCCTCTGTATAGCCGCAACAGACTGTTGGGGCAAGTGCTGTTAGCGAGCACCTATTAAGGCCGACACGGTTCACGAGGGGGTGGGTGGCCAGCACCACACCCGGCCGCCTTTGTCTCCTCGGTGGCGATATTTACACACGCCACCAAATAATAATTTGAGGCTGAGTCGACCTAGGGGAGGCCGATTCAGATAATCGTCACTGATATATTGGTAGTGAGCGGGAATCGAACTCTGGTCGCTGGGTTTGTAGCTAAGCACTGCGCCACCGCTCCCCACACAGACACACGCACATGCATACACACACCACACTGAAGCCATTCTTCTCATGGACTGAGTTGAGAGCGATGCACGGCATGAAGGCATGTCTTGTGTGCACACACCTTTCAATAAAGTGGCTGTGGTGCTGATAAAGGCTGACGGTACAGCTATTGCCATCTCTACTGCTAAAAACTCATTAAAGTCCTCATGCCACAATGCGCCTTTTCACGAGGCCGGTGTCGGCACCCACGCTGATCCCATTAACTTCTGTGAGCAAAGTCGAAGAGCACCACTCGTCTGTAGAACAGACTCTACTAAAGGGTAGAATGTCTCAATAACAGGCAGCCCCTGGGTGTTGTGACGACCCAACATCCTCACTTTCTCTGCCAGAGCTGCATTACCAGTAGAACATAATTTACTTGGCGTTTGTATAGTTTCTAAATATATTTACGACGATAATGAGTGAAGAATGTCTGTGTGTCCCGTGCGTGACGTCACTCCACGTCGGCCAGCCCCCCTCATGAATAATCATGAACCGGTGACGTCCTCTCCACATGGATCCCCTCCCCTTATTAATAATCATGAGCGGGTGATGTTACTCCACATGTAGCAACCCCCCCTTCCCTCATTAATTATCATGAGCAGGTGACGTCACTCCACATCGAACAGCCCCCCTCATTAATAATCATGAAGAGGTGTCGTCTTTCAAATGGACACCCCCCGCCATTAATAATAATTAGCGGGTGACGTCACTCCATATGGGGGGGGGGGGGGGGGGTGAGGCGCCTTCTCCCCCCTCCTCAGCGTCAACTTACAACCCTCACTACAAAGGCAGAAGCCTCACGTCACGTGATCTCCGTAACGCCGTTGAGACATAGAAGTAAAAAGGACGTCATTATGAATAAGGGATTATAACCTTTAAATTAAATAGGTCTGTGTCACCGCGGCCTTACAAATTGAACACGAATGGATGCAATGAATATGACGTAGCGGTCTGATTTTCGCTTGCAAGTTTCAGATTCACTGAAATACACCTTGAACGGGCAAAAGGCTAATATTCTAATAGTTTACCAGTGGAGGTGTCATGTCACTAGGCCAGATGTTGTCTTTTACACACATTTTTACGCCCTCTTATTTCTACGCCAAAATCAGCGAACGCAGCTCCGAGTTTCCACAGTGCAAAGCACGGTGCGGAATTTGTAGTCCTGACCTTGTGATCGTGACCCCGCACGCGCGAGAGCCATTGCCTCATCCACTCGGACTTAAATGACATAATAAGAACACCAAATATTCATCCTAAATTAATCGCGTGTGAAGAGGCATACTGGGGAGTTGAGAGTCCTGTTGGTGAGTGGGGCCTGTCGTCACGTTACGGTTGCTACCTCTGAGATGCAACAAACTGGGATATATCAATTGAATAAGAATATCACACAATACCAGTCGAGGGGAGAACTATATTTCGATACATTGTCTTGAGTGGTGTATTAATGCCCAGCTGACAAAAATCTAGGACTTTTAATATCCCGGGAAGACCTACATAATTTATAGGACAGGTGACAACCCTCAGACGCTTTGAAGAGACTGCACCAGCTAGGGTTGCCACCTGTCCCGGTTTTCCCAGGACATCCTCTCGTGGAGGTAGCTGTCCTGGGAAGTGTGTAAGTCTTCCCGGGACGTCAAAAGTCCCGGCTTTTGTCAGTTGGATGTTAACGGAGCTCATCATTTGGTGATCCTGCATTGGCACAAATAATAATAATAATAATAACTCAACACTTTTCTCAATTAACACTGCCTTAAAAGTAAACGTGTATAAAAGGTGACATTTCAGGCAATGGTTCTTCTTCCATCATAGTGAGATATTCTGCTACCTATGATTTTCCCTGAGGTGCTCGTTTTAGTTGTGTACCTCCTGGATGTGGCAAACCCGAGCACTGCCATTAAAAACTCGATCGCCAATAAAAAGTCTCGAAGTTTAATTCTTGCTCTCAGTGCTCATCTCGTGTCTGCAGCAGCCATTGAGACAGTGGTAGAAATTCTACATTCCTATAGAAGAGGGGGGGGGGCGGTGGAGTGGTGAATCTCACCATTGGACAACCTCTGTTTTATTTCGATTTAAAGCTTTCGTGACTGCAGGGATTCATCTTCTTGGTTCTTTCGGTAAAGTCACGTAGAAGGGAAATAATAAAATAATAAAAATTCTACATAATAAAATATTAAATTTCGATTTAAAGCTTTCGTGACTGCACGGATTCATCTTCTTGTTTTTTTCGGTAAAGTCACGTAGAAGGGAAATAATAAAATAATAAAAATTCTACATAATAAAATATTAAATTTCGATTTAAAGCTTTCGTGACTGCACGGATTCATCTTCTTGATTCTTTCGGTAAAGTCACGTAGAAGGGAAATAATAAAATAATAAAAACATAATAAAATAATATAATAAAATAACATAATGTAATAATATAATATAATTTATTATGTTTTATTTTTATTATTTTATTATTTCCCTTATACGTGACTTTACCGAAAGAACCAAGAAGATGAACCTCTGTTTTGCTTTTTTTTATACTTCACCCCCCCCCCTCCACAAAGCGAGTTCTCAGAAGCTGTAGTGGCAGTGGAGTTTCACCGTGCCGGTGACACGGGGAGTTCCGTGCAGCAGCAGCAGCAAAAAAAAACAGCTGAGCGGCTGGCAGGGAACGTGGCCGGCGCTGGGGCCAGCTGGCATGCCTCCTCCGCTCTTTAAGTGCTTGTGTAACTCCGTCCCCAATCGGAATTTACTTTTTCTTTTTGTGCCGTGAAGTCAGCCGTGCTGGCAGCGTGCAAACGAACAGCCACAACCACCTTACTCAGTCTTGGCAACAAGAAAAAAAACATCTTGACAGAATGTAATGGAGGTAGGAATAATAAATACATTAAAAGCGTTGGATCATTGTTAGTTGATTTAGGATGTTTGGCACAGTTGTAGGATTCTCTCTCTCTCTGCATGTGTATGCTGCTAAGTGGACTCATGGCTCTCTTAGTCCCAGTTATTTGGACTCTATGAAAGCAGCTTGCAAAAGCAAGACTGGGTATGAGATCTTAATGAGAAACCTTCACGGAAGATTTTTAATTACGTATAGAAATGTCTTACTTATGATACAGCCCCTGGCTAAAAGCTTCATGACGTATTTTCTAAAAAAGAATGAACAATAATAGTAATAAAATAAAAATTACGTTTAAAAGAAACCTCAGACATGAACAGTTCCAGCAATGTGCGGTAATTAGCGATCACACTGAAACCTTGATTTTTCCTTCACAAGAAAAACTATTTTAATCTCGGCCTGGGTTCAGGGATTTGAAGCCGTGATATCGGCCACGTCAATGGGGGAATACTTTGAAGACTCAATTCACATCGTGACAAAGTGGCCACAACACGTGTACTGCCTTGCCAATTTTTTCCCCCATTGTTGGTGATGAAGACAAAGAAGGAGCAGTCACGAGCGTGTGAATTCAGTCGAATGTGTGCGTATAAAACATCTAGCATTCGGTTCTATATTGCAGCAATTAAAGCAGCGTGTGAATTGCTTAGCCGAGGGACCATTTGTCGGGAGAAAAGAAACTACATCGCTCCCCTAAGAAAATTCACTCGCACTCTGCCCATCGCAGCAGGAATTTGTACAGTGCTGCCGAGTGCCGTTTTCTAAAGCTGAGTGGTTATAAATACAACTCGTCGAAATTTCCTGCCATTGCCCGTTCATCTCCTTGGTGTAACCACAATCCTCGATTGCCTTGAGCTTTCAGCCAAGGGTCAGTGGCGTTTTCTCCGGGGACACGGAGCTGTGAGTGCTCGCGAACCATTTGCGGCCGTGTTGTTTGTGTTGTCTGCCCTGCAAACAGCAATATCTCACAAAGAACATGAACACCCCGCCTGTGCGACCCATTAACTTATTTTCCTCTTCCGTCATATTTAGCAGTGTGTAGGAGAAGGCCAAACTATGCAGTATATGGATGTTACGTATTACTAATATAATAAGCCCCCCCCCCCCGTCAATAATCATGAGCGGGTGACATAACTGCACATGGAGCACCCCCCTCATTAATAATCATGAGCGGATGACGTGAGGCACCCCCCCCCTCATGAATAATTCTCATTAGCGGGTGACGTCACTCCACATGCCGCACCCCTCCCCAATAACCATGAGGGGGTGACGTCACTCCAATTTTTCTATTTAACATTTCAGATTTACTGCACTATATACCCGTCCTTGGACGGGCAAAAGGCTAGTTCAATAATAATAATAATATTGTAATGTGGAACCTCACCATTACGCGTCGCTCCACTTTGCATAACGAGGAGGGAATCCCATCCGCTCTGCAACGGAAAGAAAAAAAAGCATGAATCGGCTTGTCGTTGTCATACTCGTCTTACAATCCTCTACGAGTAATGTTTTCATGAGTAATGAAGTGCCAGGATAATTTGTATCGTCAAGTTTTATATTTTAATATTTTACATTTGAAAAAATATTCAGATGAAATAATTACATTAATGAGCACGCATTGAAAAGTTGGAGCAATCAGTCTCCTGCCTTTCGTTATCCCACCTATGCTATGGCATGACGTGTGCTGCTATGTTAAGTTACTTATTTGACTCGCAACATATTTCAACTTGTTTAACATATCCTCAATTATCGACAACATATTTCATGATTTTCTAGAGTTCAAATCATGCCTCGTTATGCAAATTACAATAAATTATAAGTTTGATAGTTGGCAATATAAAATAATTCGTATGTTTGGTCATTGGCAAAATAAAATAAGTTATTTGTTTTATAATCGAGGGCACGTCAAATTACGAGATATTAAACGTGTACAAAGATCAAACGTATAATTATGCTGCGTTGAAATGTCGTGGATTTTCCACTGCGTGCGCCTGCTAAATGGACAACATGTACAAGTTAAAATGCACAGCTATTATTTGTTACAATTTCTCGTTGGATCGTGTGTGGGGGGGGGGAGCATTTTCCTGGTCTGGCGGAGACACAGGCCATGTGCCAGTGAGCCACGCCCAGTCAGAGGGGGAGGCAGGAGGCTTCAGTCAGCCGAGCAGGCTACTCCAAAACCGGGGTAAAATTTCAGGTAAGCCAGACTGCAGAGGTGGGCCCAAATTACTACCACAAGCATTAAATAATGAATCAATCGAAAGCAAACAACTCCAATCCTTTTTTTTTCACAAAATTAGCATAAATGGGCTATTAACAGGGCTGAATGCGTGTCCTTTTAAGGATTTTATTTCCCATACCCACACACACACTGCCTCTACCGTGATGATGTCCAGATTTGTGGAGGGGAGGTTGGTTTGAGTTATTGTTGGGGTGGAGAGGAGCCCAGCACAGCAGGCAGCTTGTAAACTCCGAGGAAGAGATACACGAACCAATGCGGAGTTGGTGTCAGATTTAATTAATTGATATCAGTTGTTTAAATCTGAGTACATCCAAAAGTGTGCCACCCGACGCTTGTTTGATTTGTGGACAAAGACAAAGATCACCCTATAGCCTTTAACAGACAGTTGGGGGGAAGTGCTGTTAGTGAGTAGCACCTATCCACCATGCCTGACCGCCTTTGTCTCCCCAGCGGCGATATTTACACACCGCACCAGGTATTAATTTGAGGCCGAGTCGACCTAGGGGAGGCCCAAGACCGGTTCAGGTAATCGTCACTGGTGTTGGCCTTGGGTGGGAATCAAACACGGATGGCCGGGTTCGTAGCTCTGCTCGCGAACCGCTACACTACTGCTTCCCAGTACCAATACCCGCCATTCGCCACGTCACCAAGGCGCCTGTGCCAGGCCAGGTGCACTTTGAGGCCACGTGAAGTGTCGAAGGCTCGCTGTCAGGAGGTCACGGGACAGACCCAGGTGCCATGGGTTGACTGAGATGACTGGCAGACGCACCAGCTGTGCCCCCCTTCCGTGCCAAATTTGCTGCGTTTTTATCCATCTGGCAACTCCGCTCATTGTTGTGAGCGTTGCTCCGCTGCCCTCCATTGTTGCTGGAGGGCGACTGCCTCCAACTGCCCAGTTAGCAGCGTCCTTCACGAGCCTCCTCCACAGAGGCCAATCTTTGACACCGCCGGTACCAGTCTTCGGCACTAGTCCATCATCTCTTCTCCACACACACACACACAACGTGCGCGCACTTTGACACTGCGCACGGCTGACGCAGAGCGTGACTGCCCACGGGGGCCTGTTGCTACTTCTGCGGCTGTTGCCTTTGGCTGCTAAGTGCTCTGCTCACGGTGACGTTAGGAGCCCGAGGGGGGTGGTGGTGGTTTGGGTTTTCTTGTCCTCGCGAACCGCCCGTTATGCAAACGTGAGCAGAAGTTTTGGTGGGTTTCCATGGCGCTCGACCTTAAATAAGTGGCAGCCGCTCTCAATGTGCAGCGCTGTCGCCCGAGTGTTTACTCCCCGGCGTGGCGTCTCAACGTGAAGTTTAAAGTTTCAAGTTGGGGGGGGGGGGGTGGCGGGAGTCGGGACTGGGTGAGGAGTACACGGACTCGGACTGTCTGACGCCACGTCAAAATGCTTGCTTAGGGCAGCGTATGAATGGTTTTGGGTGGGAAAAAAAGCCCAACATTAAAATGGAAGCCATGATCAAACCGTAAACATTGATTCAAGCGGTCTAAAAAAAAAACCTCGGCTTGTGAAACGTGCGTTGTGTGTCGCAATGCGTGGGCTGGCCAGGAAGACTCACTCGAGCTGCTTGTGTGTCACTGAAAAGGGAGGGCAATGTTGGAGCTTTTGTGGTTTTTCGGGAAAAGTCACGAAAGATGGCACACCAACCACATGTTTGCGTGGTTCGGTGTTTTTCTGAATTAAAAGTTTGAACGTTTTGAAATGTCCGGCAAGGAGTCCTGTAAATTTAGATTCTTGCAACATTATCAAAGACCGTGTCCTCAAACGAGCCTCTGTCCCTGCAAATAATTTGTCTTCGTCAACAGCCATTATCA
>CM025619.2:3509894-3520342 GCA_014621495.2 Entosphenus tridentatus
CCCCCCCCCCCCCACTGCAAGTCGGTGCCATCTCTGACAGTTTTGCCGATGCAACAAGCCACATGGCACCTGCACACATTTCAGTGCGCCGTCTCAGTGGAGGACGTGCCTGAAGATGTCTTCCCTTCTTCGGCTGCCACTCCGTACAGACAACTAATGGGTTGAAAAAAGTCAGAGTTTCACGTTGCAT
Source organism: Entosphenus tridentatus (assembly GCA_014621495.2). NCBI lineage: Eukaryota > Metazoa > Chordata > Hyperoartia > Petromyzontiformes > Petromyzontidae > Entosphenus > Entosphenus tridentatus. Next base: position 3,510,085 of record CM025619.2, read on the forward strand.
ACTGTTAACATTTGAACGTATTGTCTGCCTCCTTAGCGCAAGAGAAAACTAAGAACAGTTATAATTTAAATACCGTCTTGTCAGATAATTGATAAGGACTCTACTGATGATAGGGAGTGGGTGGAGTGTGGTTGGGATGGGTGCATTCCGCTTGCCTCCATCACTACCCCTGGTCTCTTGTGTTCCTCTGCCCCATCTTTCCTTCTCATTTTACAAATTAGCGCGACCATTCCTGCTATTGATGCTAATTCTGGCTGTGGTCAACTGAACGTGACACCTTGTTAGTGTATTCGCACAGTGCAGATATTTTTAGTGTACACAAGTGAACAGTTAAGCTCACACATGCATACACATACACGTATTATCATGTTTTTATATGGTAATGTTATATGGTATATGTATTTTGTGATATATATGTTTACAGAGATTACAAAGGGCATTTGCGACTATATCAATGACTTATGTATCGGATTAAAGCAGGGTCACATTTTTTTCCAACAAACAAATCTTACAATATTCTTCCAAAAATACTGATACCGTACAACCACGGCAATCTATTCGAGTTTTTGTTTACGCTATACAATTTGAGTTAAGCAATATTTGTGAATCCCAATATTTTCCAGTAAAACAAAAAATCTCAGTCATGCTGCAATTTTCACTGTCGACACCATATCCCGAGATTGAATAAACTTCACTCTGCATCGCCCTGTGTCAGAGAATGATCCTGGAAGATGATGTCACGGAACGCCTTATGATGTTATTTCAATATGCCTCCTTTATCCACAACTAGGGATTGTTTTTAATCCAGCCAAATATATATTTCGCGAATCATATTTCAATATTCATATTATTGTTTAACACGTCGGCTTTCGCAACCAATATCATCCATAATACAGGTTCCTGTGGGTTAGACCACGCAAATATAAATGTGCCGTTAAACCCACCACCACCCGAAACATATTGTAAATGTTGTGGATTTGCTCTCCAACACACCGGTGTGCTGTAGTAGTAACGAATTGGCATGTTCTGTTTACGTGACAAACCTTACTAATTGGCTGTGTTGGGTGGTGGCGGGTTTAACGACACATTTATATTGACGCAATCTAACCCCCAAAAAAAACTGTATTATTCATAGTGTAACGATTTATATAATTTAGTGCTGGTTAAAGTCTATTGAGACTATACGTTTATCCAAAAATGTGGTATGAACAATTTTATCCAGAATTTAAACCATTTCTTTTTGCACTGCAGAATATATGGTTATATGTAGAGCACAATATCCGGTGCGATTTGCTTAAAACATTTGAGCGGTGGCATGAGTGGAAATTGTTAGCGATCGGTGGGATATCTATTCATGGAGCACTCTGCATGTACTGTACACATTTCAATTCACTTGGTGACATTTTTGTGTGGCGAGTATCTGTGCTGTGACCTGGGACGGTGGGAAGTCTTGGCATGCATACGCTCGTTGCAGCTCGTAAAATGCCACTGTGTTTATCCATGGATTTAACCTCTGTTTGAATCGTAAATGTTCCTGCGTGAACTATTTCGATAAACTAGGCCTACAGGCAACAGAGGCATGGACCCCGCTGAGCACCATTTTAACACGCGGCTCTGAATAAACGGGTTATTTGACTTAGTAACGTGCGCCAGTTACTCCGAATAGAAGAGCGTTGAGGTGTAATGTGTGCTTGCTTACCAAGTGGCTTTTCAGACGCCCGATCATAGAAAACGTCTTCTATAAGCGTGGCCAGCCGTACGTGTGCTCCCTTGAATAACATCGGCCCCTCGCTGAGCGGCAGTTTAATATAAATTTCTCGTAACTGTGCGCTATATGCAGGCACCAGTGAATCCCGCCAGATGCCCGGCCATCTGCTTCATTAGCCCAAGCTCCTTTAGTGTAATTCTGATTGCCGCGATGGCTATATAGAACCATTGCTTTCGACGCTGTGGACGTTGACACACCAGAGGCGTTATTGCCTGGTAATTCCTCCCGCATGTTGCTCTAATTACCGTGAGCTTTACCATTCTCCAGCTATTCGTGCACACGCTGTGCTTTATCAGAACCTGTGCGTGGTGGGTTGTTGAGGAGCTTAATGATTTTTCGGCTACGGGGCTGCAACAGTGGCTGTTTTGCATCATCATGAAGGTGAAGGTGCAGCCCTGCAATTGCTTGTTCACACCACTACTGGCGCAAGGACCTCCACTAGAGGGAGTTGTGGAGAGCCCCTCTGAAGGGTATGTTGGCCTACTCTTCCACACTGGCCAGACGTAAACTAAACTATAAAAACTATTTGTTTTACCAGGTTAGGCCGACTGAGCTGTATAGCTCTTTTTCAGAAGCGACCTGGCCACAAATGATAGCCCAACGAAGTGGCTTATCACGTGGAAATTTATAGCAGCCAAATACTCTGAGCGCGCGTTGATTCGAAATGTGGAGGGAGAAACCGGAGGACCCAGAAAAAAAATTCTCGCGACCACGGGGAGAGACATGCAAACTTCAAAATACAGGCACAATCGGGTCTGGATCGAACCCATGACCTCCTGCATACAAGGCGAGGTAGTTAACATCTAACCACCGTCTTCGAAAAGGTGGGAGTATCTACACTTTACTGCACCACACACGACCTGATGATGTGCTAATTGTGCTGTACCCACGTGTTTTGCTGGGTGGACAGATAAGTGGGGCAAATTCAGCAATTTGCCCATTGTTCCAACTTCCATGCTGGGAAATCAAAATCGACAACCTCTGGATTTCGAAGCCCGGTGTGCTAACCATCGCACCACGGCAGCATCCCTTGCAGGAGGACCAGTGTGACTGTAAGATATTATAGTTTATGATGATAAAAAAATATATATGTAGCAGCAGGCTGCTCACTCATTCTGCAGCACCACTTGCTGGCAGGAAGACCAATAGGCCGCAAATGCAATTTACACATTAAGTAAATAAGTGTGCAACCATACCAACCCTCGATACATTAATCTTTATAAATGTGTATTTTCAAAATACCATTAATCACTGCCTGCATGGGCAGTGGCTGGTTACCCACATTTTAAATTGGTACCGACAACTTTCACAAAGCATCGGCACGCATTCTGCATTGGCTGGGAGCACGCCACGTTGACGTCCCACCTTACGGATTGCAAGCTCCCCAGAACGCAGTGCACTGGAAGAGTGAAGTTGCATGCTGCATGCTTTCCCAGCATGTGAGTAAGCAGCAAGAGTACAGCTCGGAATGTGTTGAGTCAGGCTTTGGTTGCTGCTCCTATCGTCAACGCTGCAGCGAATCAAACTCGGCGTCGTCTGGTGTAACAATGGCTGCATTGTTTAAACGTGCACGCATCTTTACACGAATCTCGGAGGGGGCCCGATCCGCGGAATGGAACGAGCGAATGCCCCTGCGACGACCAGAAGCGCCGCACGTCAATTCTGGAACCAATCGAAGAGTTAAAAACGTCCATGTCAAGCTGCGCCTCGCACTCACTGGCAGTAAAAGAAGTTTACAATGAAAGTGGGAGTACTTTTGTTCCCTGTACGTAGACACAAACCAGATGCGGCGTTTAGAAAAAATAATAGCTAATAGCCGCAATGTCTCGCAATGTAATTCCTGCGCTGTCGCTTAAACTCCGGTCCCATGTGTGACCAAACTGTAGCGAGAGTGTGGTGCTTTCTTTTTGCGTGCCGTTTCGTGAGCTGTAACATTACTTGCGCGTGAGTGTTATTCGGAAGTGCCATCTTTTACAATTTATTCCAAATAGCGCCTTTGCATGGATCGCGGAACTCGAGTTACCCCCGCCCCCACACCACACCACGTGCGCAATGATTTCGGACAACTTGGGTCGCCTGCCAGATTTGGCTAGAAGTCTGAGTTATGCCCGAGCAAATTTTGCTTTTGCTGGCTGTGGTCCGGATTTCGATGTCACAATCCGAGTAAGCAGACGCGTTGTCGCCAAACACGGATGTTGTAGGCGACGGGAACGTTCAACTTCACACGTGGGTTATTGACTTTCCCAGCTCGCTTGTTAATGCGAGCGACTGGGAATTTCATGGAATTGCCATTGCAAATCGAGTTGTCAGTTGATTTGCGTTTCTGGAAACGTTGGACAAACCCACGTGAACTCGAGTTGAATTGATTTGGCTGTCCATGCACACAAGGCACTACGCAGATTTCCATTTGTCTATTTTGCAATAAAACATATGCATATTATTGATTGCCATTCTCAAATGTGCGTCATGCCCTCTGTTATATAGTAAGTGTTCTGTATTCTGTAATGGTTCACACCCCTGAACATTTGATTAAATAACTTGATTCAGGGTTGGCATTGTATGCAGAAATCGATTATTTCTTGAACATTGTGGTGCATTTCTCAGCCTCTAGTGGCTGCAGACGTCACACAAACCCATTACATACAATGTATACATATCTATAAACGTCGATACGTGCGCGCACATTTTGACACACGCATCACGACCTTCGTAATATATACATCGAAGATTCATCGCGTCGTCGCAACTCGAATTTTAATGCTCGAATGCAAAACGACCCTGCAAAGGAAGTTCAGCAGTTGACCGTTACTGTGACCGATTCCCTTCTGCCGGTGCTCGCGTTTCCGATTTTACGTCGCCGTGAAATGATGGCGTGTCTGATGCCTTCCATTGTCTCCGCATTTACGGCCGCCCGGCGCTGCCGCCGCCGTTTTAGAGCGGTCATCACAGCCACGGGTTACAGCCCCCCTTCACTGCGACACGCAGCGCCCGTCGGAGTGCGGCGTGCACAATACGCGTTGGGCTCTCTCGCTGAATGGGGGGAGCTTCGCCCCGCTGTGGTAATCCCATTGGCACAATAGCTGGCGTGGCTAAACAACAAACCCTTAGCCTCGCAGAAAGCAACCCGCCGCTTTAACCCATCCGCGCCAGTAAACCTCTAACAAACTCCATTCACTCGGGCCCAGACTTTTCTCGGAAGCTGCAGCTGTGGCAGCGTTTGTCTTTTGTTTTACGCTCCGAGCTGCTGTAATTGCCCCGCCTCCTTTAACTCCTTCAGGGGTCTTCCTATGCGCCGGGCCATGCATGTGTCAGTGATCAAGCACACTGCCACTATTAACTTAGCGTCGGCCCAAAAAAACAGCCAGCCTGTTTGTTCAGTTGTCCAGGTCATTAGCCGCCTCTTGCTGTGCTGCCCCTGCACTTAGCGTAATGTCGTCCTTGTGTTTCTTATTAACCGCTGCCGCTGCTGTGCTTTGTAGAGTGAGGCCGTAGTGGGGTGTCGGTGGGGTGCAGGCTGGCCGGGCGGGTGGGTCTCATCTCTGCTCGGCTTTAAAATCCACCAATTATGTGCGGTGCTCACCACAAAGTGTCTCGGCGGTGAGCACTTCCCGTATGGAGCATTTTTTTTTTTTGGGATGTGAATCATGGGATATTTTATCCTTCCATTATAATCATTTGAACACTGAAAGGCCCAAAAATCCCTGAAGACGGTTCTCAGTAATGAGCCATTGTTTGAATGTGACCTTGTACAAATACACCACGAGTACATTCGCCTTGATTGGCAAAGTTGATGATGAATCCTTCGTTCATAAGCTTGACTATTCAGACTTTTGGAAGTGCGCACACTTCCAAAAGTTAACAATACGTTTGTGTGTACTTATATTCTCTTGGTAAAGCTTCGCTTGATTACAACACTTTCTTTCAAGGCCTGTCCCTATCGCTCCTTGGTGAGCGGTTTTTTGCCGATGTAAATATTTAATCGGTCGATATAAATATCCAGGGGAAGGGCGGTTGTTTGTGTGTGGGTCTTTGTACGTATGAGGGTGTGTGTGTCTGGACTGTGAAAAGGGCGCCTTCTACTCTAATACAAGTGTCTATGCCGCTGGGACTCATCTGGATGCCCAGCGCACGTCGCTGCAGACACGAGCTGTTACTGTAGGGGCTTTCATTAAAATATAGCGTGTCTCTGTACTTTAATAGGTCCTCCCGCTGCTATTTTAACATCGTGTAACTCTAATACCGCCGTGTCGCTTGCTCGACTGCAGCCCTTGCTAATCACGCCGTCTGCAAAACACAGCACGTTCTTGTGTCAGCGCGGAGTAAAAAAAAAACTCGTCCAAAATAAAACGTGAAATCGTTGACATTTAAGTGCGTGAAAATGCATTTATTAATTGATGTTGCGTATTTATTTTTCGGACAAAGTTGAACAACGTCGAGCGAATTAACTCCTGGCGCGGCGGGGCGGGCGCGTGTAATGAATATGTCGCGTTGATCGACGGGGCTCTAATGTTGCGAAATTTCAGAAAAAGCGTGCCAAGAAATATGCAAATAAGATCCAGAATGATTATCGGCAAAACACGTGGAAGGTTTAATAATACTGCCGGCAACCTCCAAACACGACCTTTGTTAAAACGAATTACCGAGGAGGTGCCCTTGAAACGTTTAATAACACAAGCGCCGCTAATTTTGCAAGGTTTGGTCGAACGTAACGCGATGCAGATGGCCGATTACTTAAATGAGAAGATGGGTAAGAGACCGCTGGAGTTTTCCGCGCGCACACGCACACAGCCGGGCCCCGCTCACTGCGCTCTCCCTTAGGGAATGCTCAGGAGCAAAACAAACAAAGGCCCCATTTAGAATAAAAAAAATAAAAGTGGAAAATGTTGCTTCGCACGGTAGTTACTGACTGACGCGGCCGCTCTGCGCCTTCGCAAAATAATTCTAACGGATTCCCGACGTGACGAATGCGGACGTCAAATTATTGTACGTTCTGCAGTCATGTTTGCCCCTCCCCCCCCCCCCCCATTTTTTTTGAGAAAAACTCAAAACCACAACACCGTGGAACCCCCCTCTAAACTGAGTTGATGTTCGAGGACCATCGGGACGGATTATTTTTTAAAATCCGTGTTTATCCATGCAAATGTTCTCATTGTATCTGTGCAGTGGAGAAGAGATGAGCATGGATAATTGGATGCATGTGCCACCCACGTGCAGGTGAATACCCTCTTATCTGTGCAAATGCTCTGATAATGGGATGAATTTGCTACCACCTCCGGGTAGACTCCGCTAATCTGCACAAAGGCACTCAGATAATATCAAGAATTGTCACGTGGATAATGAGAGCATGCACGGATCAATGCTGGGGCATGGATAATCAGGAGTATCAGATGACAATGGGTTTTCAACCTCCAGGATCTCCGCAGTGCTGGCTTGGTCCCGAGCCCGTGGACATTTTCTGCTTGAGCCGACTGGCCACCTTTCCCACAAAGCACGAGAGCATCTCTACATCTGTTTCTCCATTCGTTTTAAGGTCACCCTGTACAGAGGCACACTGTACAGTCCCAAGTAAAGTGGAAGGGGGGTGGGGAGAGAGAGCGAGCAGCATAAGGGTTTTGGCTGGCAGACACTTCTCTCGACACCCGGCGCGCGCAAATGCAGAAACCCGTAGGACGGCACGCTCGCTTGAAAGAAACCTCGAGCGACTCCAAACCGAAGGCCACGGACCAGGGCAGCCCCTCGCCCGAGCAGCTCCCACTCGCTCGCGCACGAAGGGTGACCGGAGCCCGTGCGATGGTTCACGCTCCTCGACGGGATCGGCGAGGTATTTGTGGTTCATTTGTGGCGAGCGCTTCGTGCGCGATGAGTTGCGACCTTAGCAATGTATTCGTTCGGCATCCGGAAGCCAAACGTAGCTCGGCGAGCACCGGACGGTTTGTTGGGGGGGGGGGCGGCCACCGCTTTGATTCTGCGCGGCCGCCAAGAGCGCCCAGCCGCGACGGCTTCAATACCGCGCTGGGCCAACTTTGTTTCAGAGGGGTGGTGGTGGTGGGGGAGGGCGTCGGAGGTGAACGAGGGCTCTCCTCACGCTGGCTCTGTGCAGCCTGTTGTAAACGAGCAACGAGTGAATGCGACGGGAAACGTTTTGAAAGTAATAAACGAAGGGATTGTTCAGTGGTAGATTTTCCCGCCGTATATATCGTTGCCATACGTACACCGCGTTTGATTTGTCACAGTGCATCACGCATGCTCAAGCAGGTTCATGTATACTGCTTGCGTATGAAATATAAGTGCAACCTTCATATCCTAACTGAATAGGTTGATTCAGTCGAATAATTGTAGTTCATATGTGGAAGCGTAATTAAAACCTCGAATTTTTACCCATATCCATGCATTGTGAATTTAATTTTGGCTGTGCTCAACTAACCTTATATATATAAGAAAATGAACAAAGGCTGACCTAGCCGTGGATTTTGTGCCGCAACATTGACAAACCAAACCGCTCAATCGTTTTCCCCCCCGCCCCAAGCCAGCACAATTTTAACCGCGTGATTATAAAAAAAAATTCAGAATTTCTCACCAGCCATAAAGTTGTGCTGGCGCTGCGGAACAATAACGAGGGCGTGCAAAGAAAGACGCTTGCTCTTCCCCGTGGCAAAGAAAGACGCGTTGGCGGGCGCCTGTCATTTTTTTTCTCTTCTGGCAAACGGCAGAGCACCCGAGCCGCGTGCCAGCCAGATCGGTCACGCACGCCGCGCGGCCGCTATAATTAACACTTTTACGAGCAAACTTGTGGGACGTCGCGCGCGAAGCAATGTGCTAATCCGCGCTCGCGCCGGTTTTACGCGGCCGCGTTTACACGGCGGGATTACACGCCGCCAGCGACGACGTTACTGGAATGAGCCATCGGGGTTTAGCAGGCACGGAAAGGGTGTCTTTTGCCAAAGCGATAAATAACATCTGACAATTACGATTGCCAGATGATGTTTCGCACATCTGGCCACGGTTTACATTGGCAAGCGGTGTATTTATGGAGATTTCTTTCAGGGTTGATTGGCCCCCAAATATAGACCGAGGAGCAACGTAGGCTGTAGGTACCATAGTACATTTGAAATTTGAGCTGGTTTTAAAGTAAGGTTTTAATTAATGCATGAATCCGTAAAGTTACAGCTGGTTCCAGTAATATGTCCACTCGCATTGTTACAGAAAGACCAAAAGAAAATCACTGGAAATATTTTCCCCAGGAAGGCTTCGTTGAGTCTCAAGACTCGCTTAAAAATATATATTGAGATTGTTTCGCTGATGCCATTTTGGCATATGGGAGGAAGACGGAGTACCTAGAGAAAACCCACAGATACATGGAGATAATACTCAACCTTTCCATTTTCTGGCACACCTCCATGACGATGGCAATGATGACGATGCTGATGACATTTTTCCCATCTTCTATGTAAGTCTTTACCAAAGAAACAAATAGGAATCTATAAAGAAACGTTTGATGAGTGTGTGTGTTTAAAACATCATTATTTGTATTAGTTAATCCATATTTATCTAAAAAAAATCACACGCATTTAGTTCAAAGGCCCCTGTGTACACGAGTGAAAACCTCTCAATGTTTTTGCTGCATGAAGAGGGGACCCCCCTTGCCAATGAAAACAATTGGCTGAAAGTTATCGTGAGCATTTTTGGGCGATGTGTAAAACTCTCGTCAAATGAAATTACCTCCTTGATGGCAGCGCGGTCAAATAGCAAAGCTAACGCATCGAAGTCGGCGCCTTCTCATTGTAAAAGTGCCAGCCAGCGTTTTCCCCTTTTTACCGGAGCTGCGATTACAACGCGACTAAATGGGAATGCTCATTTCCTCTGCTCATTCAATATTGCCTGCGTGGCTTCGTTTCGGAACGTCCACGCAGTATTTTCTCACGCGTTTTACCTCGTCCGGTCAATTTTCGAACCCCTTTGTAATTCATTTTACAAGCTCGACCCTGGATTCTCTGGATTATGAAACGCTCCAGAAATTAAGACGTGGCCCCAAAACCTGTAGCCAGTGTCAATAATCTTCTTGGTTCTTTCGATAAAGTCACGTAGAATGGAAATAATAAAGTAATAAAAATAAAACAATAAGATAATTCTCACGACGTTTCAGCTACAACGCAAGCAGCCGTCCTCAGGTGAAGAATGAAACACCACCAAGCTTGGAGCGTATATTTAAGCTGGGTTGGAGGGGGGAAGGAGAGCGCCTTGACAAAATAATTTGCATATAAAGAGGTATTTAGCATATCTATGGGAAATGGGTAGGAGGTGGGCGGGGGGTTTCAAAGTCATATTATGCCCGTGCATTATGCAGGATTAGCAGCAATAATGTTACACAAATCTGGTCACAAGACAAAGATCCCCCGCATAGCCTTAACAAACCGTTCGAGAAAGTTCTGTTAGTGAACTTTACGCACCTACGATTAGCACGGTTGACTGTACGGTGCGAAAGAAGTCCCA
>CM025619.2:3520352-3555269 GCA_014621495.2 Entosphenus tridentatus
ACCTACAACACAGATCTACCGCAGCCTCTCAACATTTGGCTTTTCATATGGAGGTCCCTGACATTCTCCGGTTTAAGGTACAGATGGATTCCATTTCTGTTTCAGATACCACCATAAAAATTTTAATATTTGAATATTACGTACATATATGGGGGGGGTGGGCAGGGGGGGGGCAGTGGGGGTCATAATCCATTGTTTTAAAATACAGCGCTGTGGGGATGGGAAAGAGTATCTTAACAAAAGTATCTTAACAAGTGTATATTTCACTCGGGAGAATACGGTAAAAAGTCACGATTTCATACAGTGCCGTATTATGGCGAAGCCATTCCAGGCGAAATCGATTCTCCACACATCACTCAACACGCACAGTAGCGCACGTCTAGCGGGCAAAACGGCGCCACGTTATGACGATAACACCTCGGAGCCAATGCGGCAGTCACTTGCCGTCGTCATTGGACGCTCTGCACGCGACTCGGGTGCAGCGTTTCTCCCCGCCACCTACGCAGCCCTTAGCCCCCCCCCCCCCCGCGGCTTCGCACTGCCACCACCCATTGAACCCTCCTCAATCCCATGGCTGGCACGCGGCGTGTTCCTTGACCATGCGCTCGCTCTTTCTCTCTCTCGTTGGGCTAAGCCCTTTCTCAGACGTGAACAGCGCCTTGAGACAAAGTAAGTGGGATTGGGGTGGGGGGGCGGTGGCTGTTGAACGCATAATCCACTCGCTGCTGGTGTCCAGACTGTGTCTCACCAAAGCCACGGCATTAAAAGCCACTGCGCAAAGTGGCAGAGCCTCGTGTGCAGTTGTCTTGGAGACGGACTGAGCATTGGCAAGGGTGATGATGGAAGTGCGAACTGCAGAGTGTGAAATAATTTCTTTTTATTTGTTATCGTCGGGGCACCAGTGTTGGTGTTGACATTTCCTACGGTTCGCTGTTTTGGGGAGAGGAGACTACAATCACGCAGCTTACCATCAGTAGAGTTACCCTAGCACGTGACCTTGCCATTGCCGTCTTCGTGACTTTGTATTTTATCTGCAAGCACGCCGTTAGGGAAAAAAAGGGGCTCAAAATTCCAGAGGAAATGTATTTTTGGTCACAGTTTGTTTAAAAATTCGCTATCAGTGTTTTTCAGTGAACTAAGTGCACATGTTGGCCAGTGAGCCTTCCCTACCCAATCAAAATTTGTATTCTTATCATTAAAAATGTTTATAAAAGTAAGCGGGCTGACACATCGCAAGAGGTGGTGATATTTGATGCTCAAAAATAATAATGTAGTGGCCGCCAAGGAATGGAATTGGTCTGAGAGGATTTTCCCCGCAAGGAGATGGAGCGATGAAATCGGCTCATGTACAGGTGCTGGGTGGATTTCAAAAATCGCAGGTTCATTCGAGGTGATGACAGCGTAGGGAGGCCTTCATCCAGTCGTGGATTGATCATGGCTGTAGATATCCTGACCAATCTCACTTTTGCTGACAGTTGGAATATGTTCTCTCACCGATGTGCTCCTCCTTCCATGTCAGCCACATTGCAATTCCTGGCACGAATTTTCACTTGGTACACTCATACTTTTATGTTGCACACAATGGCTTTTTACCAAGGTACAACATCTTTCTTTGCAAAAGGAACGACTGCTTGGTAGTTTCAAATGTGGCCCGCATGTGGCAATGTTTATAGGTTTCTGGCCTTGTGTTGGTGCTGGCCATCATTGAGTCAGTCCATGTGTCACGGTCGTTGCTTAGGGAAAGAAAAAACACCCTGGTGTTGGTTATAATTTATAATAAATTGTAAAACCCTGCAGGGAAAGGTCACAGAGTCATATTTCAACCTTTCATTTTGGCTTATTAATCCACCGCAGTCTTCGCACACAACTGCTGGTGTCACAAACATTGTGTCGATACGCTCAGTGTGCAACCTGAGACTCGTAAAGTGAATTTCACAGTTGTTCAAAACGTCGTCGTCATCGTCATCGGCGTCATTCTCATTATGAGCCATGGTCTTGCCACGGCTCCCCACACTGTTGCCATCTGTCATGATTCTGCGATGCTGAAGTGCATCTGGTTCCTTCTCGTGAGCCGATCTAAAAGTTAAACTATTTTTTTATTTTACCAGGTAAGGCCCCCGCTCAGCGTTATATAGCTCTTTTTCAGAAGCAACCTGGCCACAAATGAAAGCTCAAGACAGTGGCTCATCATGTGGAACTTTATAGCAGTCAAATACTCTAAACGCACGTTTCTAAATGTCGAGGGAAAATCCGGAGGACCCAGATAAAAATCCACACCACCACGGGGAGAGAGAACGCAATCTCCAAATATACAGAAGGTGTCAGGGTCGAGATCGAACTCACGACCTCCTGTATATTAGGCGAGGTAGTTAACATCTCACCACCGTGGCACCCATCACTGCATCTCCACAGTTTTAGTGTTCTTGGGCGCGTGCTGTCCCTTGGCTGCCGTTCCATCACCAGTCCCGTTGGTCATAATCTCCAGCGAAGTGTCCTGTACGAAACCCACTTACCTTTCTAATTGGACCGCACCTCCAATTAACACGGTTGGCTACGTACGGTGCGAAAGAAGTTCAGCATGCATTCATACATTCAATGATGTCTCTGATTTATACGTTTCGGTAGTTCTGTTTAACCAGTTGGACTAATGCTTGTAAAAAAAAACTTCAAATGAATGGTTGGATGAACGGGCATGCAGATGCACGAAGATATGAGGTCAATGACCCTCGGTGGATTGGCAGGACTAGAAATAGACTCCATGGCATTGTAACGGAAAACAGGTGTCTGGCCACGCTGGGCTGCACAGAACAATTTTTAGCATCGGGCACTGAGCAGGCGACACTTGTGTTACATTGCCCTCAATACCCAACGTGCCAGGTGGGGTGCCGCTCGTTCAGCGAGCCCTTCTGGAACCGGCAAATGAGACGGGAAGTTGGTACTGTTGGTGCTTTTGCATCGCAAAGCACCGACGGTACAAACAGCCATGAGGGATGGTCTCCACATTTTTGTAAATCATCATGCTCGACATGAATCCATCACCAACAGCCACGATCAACACACGCTGTTGGATGAAGGCCTCCGCTAGCCATCACCGACTGCCGTTACCCTGCGATGTAATGATCTAAATAGCGTCTGCACACGAGCTGATTTCATCCCTTTATCTCCCCTGGAGGATGTTCCATTGCTTGGATTTAATAGAAGAGTTTTTTTTTCTCCCTCACGAAGGCCATTCTGTGTCTCACTGCTCTGTGTGAAGAGGGCATTGGGTGGATTGTTCGATTCATCATATTGCTGAGTGCCATTGCGTGCGGCATAACAAGTTAAAAACAAACTGCATATTCAAATAAAACTGCATATTCAAATAAAACTGCACAGTCCAAGTTATTCAGAGTGAAAGCTTAGGGTGCAGTTCAGTTTCTGGACTATTTCTGTATACATTTGTATGTTGAACTTCTTTCACACTGTACATAGCCAACCGTGCAAAAAAAAATACTTGTGTTATTTTAAATGGTAATAGAGACGCAGTACCCATGAAGAATTGGATGTCTTTATTTGAATACACTGTGTTAAAATTATACATGGCATGACATCGCGATGAGAGTGCATTACATTTGCATTAACGAAAGGATGTTGCGTCAAATGTGCGAATTTAGTAATTTATTTCCAGCTATCCTGTGTCACATCTGCTAACAACCACACAAAACATCATGCACGTGTTTACTAAAATAACAATGAAGTCATTGCAAAAAGAGAGTGCTGGAAGGTTCGTTTTTTGTTTTACTCCAAATCTGTATTATTCTTATAATTGTGCCCAGCCACAATATATAAACATGTGCATAAACATGACCGCAAACATCAAATAAGACTCGTTGGCTGCAGATCTTGGATAGGGCACGTAGCTTAAGTTCATACGCGTAACCATAATGAATCCAGCACTGCTCTGAGTGTGCTGTTGCCTGCCCCGCATTAATAGACCCTGTGTGCCTTGCCTGCTTTGGTTGACCCTGTTTCAGGTTGATTTCATGTAACCAGGGTGAGAACTCAAGAGAGACCAGGATGGGAGTCTCATTTGCAATACTGACCTGGGTCACCGAAAAAAATTACAGCAAGACAATTAAAGTACTAAAGCAAAGAGAACGGAGCACAAAACCAACTGCGCCTGTGCTTTGAGTTTGAATTTTGTATCAAAGTGTCATTCGTGCGAGGAATCGCAAGGCTGCACAATTCACAAAAATGGAGGCGCGTACATTCAGATAATTTCGGCCAATTAAATGATGAGTATTTATATTTGTGGGAGGCATTGAGAGCACCTGGAGAAAACCCACGTGTACATGGGACAACACTTCCCAATACACACATGGTACAAGGTGATATTCGTCCACATTTGCTGTACTGCCTTCTCCTGGGCGAGCCACAGTGGCTCCTGGATGCCCAGAGTTTCCGCGATCCACCAACCCTAGCTGCCTCCACGACGCTGGATTACAAGTCACGTGTAGTGCCGGATGAAGCTAGTGCAGGGCCTGTAGCATATGTTATAAAGGGGCCCTAAATAATAAAAAAAAATGTAAACGCAGATTTTTTACTTGCACAGTAAAGTAATTGTACCTTTTCATTTGCTATACAGCCAGATAATACGACAAATCGCTAACCTTAAACACCAAGTCGTTCATAAAAGTTGAAGGCGGTATAGTACGATAGTAATAGAGCAAGTGCAGAATCACTGAACCGGAGTTGATAGCTTGAAAGCATTTAGTGCGGGGCCCTTGAAAGTGCGGGGCCCGTAGCATTTGTAGCCACTTGTGCTACGAGGATAATCTGGCACTGGTCACGTGCACAGCCACAACCGCCCCACCGCTTTGTTAGACACACAAGTGTATCACGATTATTATTTTTAATCACGGACGCCTAAAATTTGTTTTTATATATTCATAGACAGAGGGAAAATATAATGATGCTTTACTGGGGATAATTTTATGGTAATATTAGAGGCACCTAAGTGGTTTCCTCTGACATGAATGTTAATGTTGCTAACACACACACACCAAAATGTACCAATGCATAATACCCAAATTCATCCGGTCAATTCTGGTGAGTTAATGGGAGTAGATATTGCTCGGTATATTTAGCATTTGCAGGCGTGTAAGGTTCAGAGTTGCTCATTAATATATTTCCATTGGCACATCATATTCTGAAAGCTGGCCTGTGTACATTCCTCCTGCAAAGCATTACTATCAAACAGTCTAGAATTTCCCTGGACTTCCAATTGCTTTTCGTAGTCAAGCCCAAGTAAATCGAACTGGGAATCTCATGCTCAGCATGAGATGGGGTATTTTCGTTCGCTCGCTTTATTTCAGACACGGCGAGGCTTTAACTGGAGCTGATTGAGCACCTGGCGCCTGGCGCAAGCGAGCGTGGAAACGTGAGCGCCGATCTTACAGGTGCCGAGAGAGAGAGAGAAAATGTTGGACGGCAACGGAAAATGATGAAGGGGAGCATTTCGAACTGGTCGGCACGTCGTACAGTGGGAAATGTAAAACTGTAGATTGTATAATGGCCTGTCTCAAAGCGTTAACGGCCAAGAATCGCTAATTTATTGTGTTTTTTATTAGGATCCCGCTAGTCTGCTGCGTTATGCGCACATGCTCGAGCGTAAACGCGTGATCTCCATGCGGTGATTTTTCCAGATATTGAGGTAAAGTCGGTGCTCGAGTGAGCAATATGGCAGATTTTATCTGTTGCTCCGGTGGCCCCGGGCCGGTGATGAGCATTTCACATTCTCGTAGAAGAAACTGATCTCTCTGAAAAAATATAACCACGTTTTACTTCTCACAGTGGTAGGACTTATTTTCATCATTGTCATCGGTGCTTATTTTAGGAATCCCAAATGCTCTGTGGGATGGCGAAGAGGTGGCAGTTGCAGAAATTACCTTTCAGTTTGTATCCCCTCGTATGCGTGGATTTTCTCCAGGCACTCTGCTTTTGCCGCACGTGACACTAACCACTCAATCTTGATTTAAAGCTTTTGTGATTGCAGGAATCCATACTCTTTGGTTCTTTCGCTGGCCCTACCCTCTTGCCCGATGCGGCAACCCCCCTCCCCCCCCTCTCGTGGTTAATATAATGCCTCGTCCACAGCAGTCTGATTCTCTCACCTTAGACGGTCGCTTGTTGTTGCGATCGAAACGTCGTGATCTATATTTTTTTCTACCTACGTGACTTTACCGAAAGAACCAAAGAGTATACTAACCACTCATTCATGGAATGGGCCAAACGCCATAAATGCAAGGCTCATTCCGAACGAAACGTCACGTCTCAGATAAAAAAAATTGGATTGCGAGCATATTTGTTCAGCGCACTGGCAGTGAGCTTCACCGATCAGAGTTGGTGAATCAAAAACTTTCACAACGTGACGATTTTCACAACGTCTGCAAGTTGCAGGGTGGGGTCCCGTTCACCGCTGAATCTCGGAACGCGCAAGCGGTTAGCGTTAATTTTCTTTAGAGAGTCATAGCGTCGTTGTTTTTAAAGAGATTGTACTCGCCGCAGAGAACTGTAGCGACACGAACTGCACTCTATGATAGCTACCGCCAAACTGTGCCGCATGTCCTTCTCGCTTGACCTTGTGGGAGCCTCGGTAGAAAAATGTACGAATTTGGGCCTAACCCAAAAATAAATAAATCGGCTGAGCCTACCCCAGAAACAGCAACCGAACTCGCACACTCCAAAGCGTTCACCAGGCGCTCCGATGGTGAATGTAGAGAGGACAGGACCTCATGCAGCTCGGCACCTCCGATTAGCACGGTTGGCTACGTACGGTGCGAAAGAAGTTCAACACGCGTACAGCTCGGCTTAATTTGTGGTGAGGTCGCTTCTGAAAAACAAGCTAATTTACTCGGTGGGCTTTACCTGGTAAGATTTTTATTTGTTTTACGTGGATATTTTCGAGTGATTTGTTTACCTTTCGTATACTTTGCACTCCTATCGTGTTGTATTGTATGTCTTTGTCACGTTCTGACCTGCCCCAACTAAGATATCTTTGAAAACGAGCTTTGTAGCTCATCGGATTCCTCCAGTGTAAATAAATAAATATTCAGATTCTGAGTTACCAACCCACCGGCTTTTGAACCCAAAAAGCATGGATTTTAAACCGCTTGAAAGGAGGAGGCTAATATGCCATAATTTACCATTTCCTAGGGGAACGTGACCTCAGATTCCCCGGGAGAGGGTCTGTCTTGATTCATGTTTTTCTACTGACGAGTTGTGAACTCTGTTGGACCCTTTCCTTGTTCGTCGATGGGGTAGGGGAGCCGCTCAAAGGGTTAACGTTTAGATCGAGAGAGCCCGCCGTGGCATTGTCTCACTTTGAAGCCCTCGCAATCATGAATAATATTCTTGGTTCTTTTGGTAAAGTCACGTAGAAGGGAAATAATAAAATAATAAAACATAAAACAATAATATTCTCACGACGTTTCGATTGCAACACAAGCAATCATCATGAGGTGTGAAAACCACAGCAATAATTTTTTTGTAAAAAGTGGCGGTTTTTTTCTTCCAAACATTTTCTAGCTGTGGTTTTCACACCTGATGATGATTGCTTGTGTTGCAATCGAAACGTCGTGAAAATGTTATGGTTTTATTTGTATTATTTTATTATTTCCCTTCTACGTGACTTTACCGAAAGAACCAAGAATATCAATCACTGCAGTCACAAAAGCTTTAAATCGAAATTTAAATTATGAATAAGTTACGAAGTCAATCGGCATTATTACTGCCCCCTTGGTCAATAACGCTGCTGGATGAAGGCCTCCCCTAGGCTGTGTCAGTCACGGAGGTTGTTTGACCATACTTCACCACGCTGCTCAATGTTGTTCAAGCAATGAAAGGGGGCGGGGGGGGGCAAGACCAGTTCACGTGCGATTCACCACTGATGTTAACCCTGGCTGGGAATCAAACTCAATTTGCTCTGGATTCGTAGCAAAGTGAGCATACCCATTGCATTGGTGCTACCGCCTTCGACGCGAATGGAGCTGTATAAACGCAGCACTGTTGTTGCTCTAAGAGGGAGACATCCGCCGCCTGTCTATCGTTACCAATCGGGAGAAATTACACCGCGTTGTGACGGCAGTGCAACATCTTCGCATATCCGGCTCACTCCGGCGGCCCGGGTGCAGGCAGGGTTTGTGAACATTCGTACAAAATGACAGCGCCACCACGAGTGCGCAACAAATAGGTAAACACTGGGCAAGAGTAAAGCGCAAGCCGCTGTACGCGAGAAGATGCGCACCACTGTGCTTTAGAAGTAGGTGAATGTACGCGCGGGAAATTCGAGACCCACTACTGCACGTGAGAAGCTCGTGTTTGTCAAAATCCATGGAAAGTGTCAGGCACGCCGATGTGCAAGAATACTGCACTGGGTGTGGGCGGTTAAGTGGTCAGGGTGGATGGCATCTGAAGATCGGATACGAGATGTTGTACTGTACATTCCACGTTTCGAACTAAGCTAAACTTTTTTATTTTACCAGGTAAGGCCCGCTGAGCTCTATAGCTCTTTTTCAGAAGCGATCTGGCCACAAATGATAGCTCAAGAAGGTGGCTTATCACGTGCAAAATGTATAGCAGCCAAATGCTCTCAGCGCATGTTGATAAATGATGAGGGAAAAACTGGAGGATCCGGAGAAAAATCCACACGACCACGGTGAAAGAAACGTACAAACTCCAATTATACAGCAGGCATCAGGCTGGGAATCGAACCAACGATCTCCAGCATACTCGGTGAGGGCGTTAACATACGTGACTTTACCGAAAAAAAATCTAAGAATACGTTAACATCTTGCCACCGCACCACTCCTCCCTCGGACAGGCAGGGGAGCGACTCTGCAAATGTGCGCTGCCAACTCGATCGGGCAAAATTGCGACAGGCAGTGCACTTGCATGCGTGCCTGCCTGCCTGCCTGCTTTAAGTGTTATTTATTTGAATCGTGAAGGTAAAACCGCCCAACAATAAGCCGGTAGCCGCATTCAGCGCCGATATTAAGCACACCTGGCATGTGACGTTACAGGCAGTTACACAGACAAAAGAGCCGCTGCAAGAATGACCGCACGCCCTGTGAATTGTGGGAGTGTGTGTGTGTGTGTGTTTGTATGTATGCAGTGTGCATAACAGAACGCACACTAACACGTTGAACGAAGTGCAGTAATTGTTTTTTTTTAAACCTTGAGTGAGCAACATATCATTAATTAATTTCCACGTCCTCTCTCTGGGTGGAAAGAAGCGTCGGATATTTAAAGAGTCTAATAAATTGGACTAGATGAACAAAGTCAAAGCTTCTGCCTGCTTAATTATGCAAGTGGGTCAGCACTTCTTTTAATATTTAGTCCTGAGCTCGTGGTAGTAAGTCCATAATACCATGGCATGAGCCAGCATATCCATAGGATAGACACTGTTGACTTTAAACCAAGTGGTGCTTATTTTTTTTATCAATAAGGGAGGGATGTAAGTCTGAGTCAACCGATATGAGTTTCAGTAAATGTCCAGCTTCCTATGTTTGATCATAAATGCGGCGACCTGTGTGTTGGTCTGTGTCTTTGTGTTATCGTTAGCCCTATTGTTTGACTTAAAACAAACCGCCGGTGTGATTCTCAGAAAACATCATGATTACAACGTACTCTAAAAGTCCAAACAATACAAACAACACTCTCAATAACCAAATACAGACATGATGACATAGCGATGACTAAAGCATTCTAAAACAGCAAAGTGCATTTCATTGTTTTACCAGGTCACTTTATGCCCTCTTAGCACTGACCCTGATGTGTCCTCTGTGGTCTCACCCCAGTGTGAAAAGATTCTCTCCCAATGAGTCTTGTGTCCACGTATGAGGCTCGCCCCAAAACGTAGCCAGGGAAGTATCCCATTAGAGGTTAGGGCTTTGGTGTAGAGTGCTGGCACGGTGGTTGGCACACTGCACTGTGAACCTGCGCACTTGAGTCATGTCCCATGGCTAACACAATTTTCGAGTGATATTTCAGCTGGTCCCTTAGGCCCTTCGTTTACAAACCCGCACTGAGGTACGGTCAAACAAACTCCATCACTGATCCATAGTTGGGTTGCCTTCAACTAAACAGTCGATTGGCAAAGGGCTGAAAACAATCATCATTATTATTATTTACATCTATTGCTTTATGAACATACGGGTCATGTGAAGGTGGATCGTTTATTTGATGTATACGTGCTTTTTGGGTTACTTTTGTGCCTGTTAAAGACATTAACTTTAATAGCAGAGTCAAGGAATGGGTAATATTTAAACGGTTATTTGCATGCGTGGTGGTGTTTATCGATGTCGATATAGTTCACACTCCTCGAATTAGCACGGTTGGCTACGTATGGTGCAAAAGAAGTTCAACATACACACATACATATGACACTCCAGAAAGTAAGACGCACCCCAAATTTAACCCTGGTGTCAATAAAGTATTTCCAACACACAGACTCTCAGGCTGTTGGGGCAAGTGCGGTAGGTGAGCACCTGTGAAGGCTGGCATGAAGCACGAGGGGTGGGTTTCCAGCACCACTCCCTGCCGCTTTGCCTCCCCAGTGGCGATGTTTACACACTGCTCCAAGTACTAATTTAAGGCTGAGTCGACCTAGGGGAGGCCCATGACCGGTTTAATAATTGACACCTAGTGTTGGCCGTGAGCGGGAATCGAACTCGGGTCGCCGGGTTGTAGCGCAGTGCGCTAACCGCTACAACTACCGCTCCCCCAACACACATGCATTGACACCCGGCTAACAGATTACAACATGCACCTATAACGTTTTTTCTAATGAAGGGAAAAAGTGTGTTATAATCCCCAGAATTCGGTGTATATGTAATTGTATATGTATATGATTATGCTTGTCGCTGTAACTCATTCAGCATAGCGATACATTCAGGATTTTCATCGCATCTTGCGCTTTAACAGGCAGTGTAATAACATTGACTTTCCCACATTTTAGTTTTGTTCAAATTGCATACATTGATCGTGTTGCTGGCAATCATTGCGCGTGTCGGTAAACTTAACTCATTTTTACACCCGTGTAAAAACTTCTCCTGAACACGGAACTCGGGTAATGCCTCTTTATTTCTGTGGACTTCGTTTTGTATAATTTAAGGGGCCGCACACAGCAGCCTGATTAGATTTACGAAGTCATTGAGACGCACATTTACAGTAAAGCAAGCGTCTTTGTTGGTGGCGTTTTCATTGAGCTGTTAAGGGTATTTTTCGTGACTGCTATAAACCGTAAAAGAGTTATTAATGAGGTTGCTTGAGAGTTTGTGTGAATGGGCGCCTTGCTGTGGCAATGAGCTCGCTTATTGGGTGATTTCTTTCAGAAATTATGCCTTTTGGCTCTGTTGTATTTGGCGCTGAGAAATGGTGAATGAGCAGGCGACGAGGCTTTTATTTCCGTCCGCGTTCTGTCACGCACCGTGCCCAAGACCCAAACAAACAGCTCTACAATAAAAACGCAGTCGCTCATGGCCATCGTCCAAATTGGCACCAGCAAATGCAATTGACATTTGGAAACTTTGCACCGAGTGTCACAACAAGGCCATTCACACTAGTAAATAGCGAAGTTGGAAAACTGGATAAAAGTGTCTCCCTGCTTAAATGGAGTGAGTAGTGGAGCCGAAATGGTGGTGAGGTGAGTCTATAAGATGGATAATGTTGTTAAAGGTAAAGGTGGAGCCCTGCAATTGCTTGTGGTGGGATGTTAACTACCTCGCCTGGTATACAGGAGGTCGTGGGTTCGACCCTGACATCTGTATATTTGGAGTTTGCGTGTCTCTCTCCCCATGGTCACGTGGATTCTTCTCTGGGTCCTCCAGTTTTTCCCTCCAAGTTTAGAAACGTGCGCTTAGAGTATTTGCCTGCTATAATTTTCCACACGATAAGCCAATTCGTTGAGTTATCATTTGTGGTCCGGTCGTTTCTGAAAAGACCTTATAGCTCAGTGGGCTTTATGTGGTAAAATAAAACTTGTTTCTAGTTCATAAAAAATATATGCATCGTTTGTTTATGCCACTGTTGGCAGAAGGGCTGCCACTAGAGAGCCCCTCTAGAGGGTATGTTGGCCTACTCTTCCATTCTAGGTGGGAGTACGCACACTTTATCCCACCGCACCCAACCTGATGATTGGCTGTGTTGACAATTTAAGTATCAGTCTTCGTGAGTGTAGCTCCAAGATAGTGTCTATTTAATGCATATTTTAAAGTATGATTTTATTTCTTAAGATTGGACTGAAGAATAAAAAAAGAATTCTGGATTGTCTCTGCTGTCTGACCACCATCCATCCTGATTGGCTGTGAGGAAATTGTATAATGGTGACCCTTATTAAAACAAGAGGGTGAGTAATTAACGTGGAATTCTTAGCGTGGATGTGGTGTGCACTCAGACCCAAAGCTGGTTTAACTTTGGGGGAGATGATTAAATTCAGTCGCTGGAGCTGCTATTTCGCCATCGCTTGCCCTGCCTGCTGGGCATGTTTGTTGACCACAAATTCAATCCATGTGCCTGCTCAAGAGAGGTGGCGTGTGGGAAGGGGGGAGTGGTGACAGAGGATTCAGGAGAGCAATATGAATGCAGACGTGGGGAAATGAAAAGCGGATAATTCCGCGAGGACTTATTGAGAGCGAAAGAGGCATCTATTGTGGGAGAAACATTGAGGTGGCAAGAGGGAAGGGGATGGGATATGGAGAGGGCGTGCGATGAGGGTAGGAGAGGTGATGAGAGGGAGATTGAATTCTAAAAAAAGAATTGAGAACGAATGAGATAAATAATGGGAAATTGAGCAGCGGTTTGGCAATCTGGTGCTCTCTTAAATGTTGGCACTCGCAGTGTGAATGGCAGGCATCGTGGAATTTCTAAAAGGCAATTTTTATTTTTAAGCCGACCAAGCCACAAATTGAAACTTTCTGCAGACAGAATTACCGAAAAGAAAACGGCACCAGGATTAAACTGTCATATTGTGATGTTGGCCAGATATGCTCTGGATCTGGATTAAGTGAACGCAATTTTCTGTATTCGAGATCATCCCATATCTATTCCAGGCTGACTTTAAGCAATCGGAGAGTAGCCAGCATCCAGCGCACCAGCATGCAGCGATGCGTTGTTTTTTCGTGAAATTGCCAACCATACACACATTGGTGATACGATGTTGTTTTCCTGACTCGTGTCTTTCTTTTTTTTCACCAGTCTTCTTCAATCTCACAGTCAAGGTTGTGGACAGCACCGCACACGGAACAAAGAAAAACCGAAATCCACGCAGCGTAAGTTGTGAATGCATAAAGATAGTGTTGCGTGCCTTTTAATAGTTAAAAATATATAGTTTGGTTCTGACATTATTAGACATGGCCCCAGTGCATTGTCAATGCGTTTTCCCCTTGTTTTTCCACAACTAAACAAATAAAAAAAATATTTTACCAGGTAAAGCCCACTGAGCTGTATAGCTCTTTCAGAAGCGACCTGGCCAAAAATGATAGCTCAACGAAGTAGCTTATTATGCGGGAATTTACAGCAGCCAAATACTCTAAACGCACACTGATTATGACTATGGAGGGAAAAACCGGAGGACCCGGAGAAAAATCCACGTGATCACGAGGAGAACGTGCTAGTGAGAAATATACAGCAGGCGTCAGGGTCGGCATCGAACCCCGCCCTCCTGCATACCAGGCGAGGTAGATAACACCTCCGAGCCACCGCAGCGGCCAAACGTCCGGGTCTCCACGTGTTCTATCTCACGAAGTCAACCACGAGTGGCAAGTAAAGCGCCATGGGGCCTTTTCCATTGGAATCGTGGCCCTGTGATTAATTGGCCTCCGTTGTTAATGATGCAAAGAACATTAATGAGAGATTTTAATGAGGAATTATATATTTTTCTTTTTTTCCATTTGGTGGTAATGTTGTAATTGCGCTGACAGTAGACAACATGTTTTATTCTCTCTCCCCTTTTGGTTTTGCATGGAACTCATTATGGGAGTTTAAGTTCTGGCAGTTGGATAAATTAAAAACACAAATTTTTAAACGAACCGGTCTTTATCAGCCACCACTCGACCAAATTAGTAAATAATGCGTCCACATTTGTGGCCGTTGAAAGTTGTGTTTTAACGAGCACTGATTATTTTGAAACTGATCCGTATTCCCTAATCATGTAATAGAATAAGTGCATTGAATTTATTACAAAAATTGATTAGTTCAAAGGAATAATGTGCACATCTGTGCATTTTTAATAACCCATTTTCAAGTCATTACCTGCATTCCACACACACCAATACGACGTATATTGTATCCCACGTACATCATTATATACCGCGACGGCAAGCACCGTTGGCGACAACCTAATAAGGCTTTTGCGAGTCATTGTGCCACCACTCCAAAGACAAAGGTTGCCCATGTAGCCTTAAAAGACTTGGGGCAAGTACTATTAGTGAGCACCTATGGAGGCCAGCATGGCAAACGGTGGAGTGGGTGGCCAGCACCTCGTCCAGCCGCCTTTGTCTCTCCTAATGCTGATGTTTACATAAAGCACAGGTACTTGTTTAAGGCTGAATCGTCCAGGTGGAGGTCCAGGACCTGGTTAGGGCACTTTGCTATGAGCCCGGCGACCCGAGTTTGATTCCAGCTCACGACCAACACCGGTGATGAACATCTAAACTGGTTCTGGGTCTCTGTAGTTCGATTCAACCTTAATGAGCACCTTGTGTGGTGCATAAACATTTCCACGGGGGAGACAAAGGCAGCCTGGCATAGTGCTGGCCAAACAACCCCCAATTTTGCGCGTTTGCCGGCTTTAATAATGGTCGCTCTCCCTTGTATTTCTATTATCTGAAGCATTTTTCTTTATTTTTCACATTTTACGTTTTCTTGCATCGGCAATCTTGTTGAATAAAAGATAAATACGCAGTTTTAAAAGGCGATTGAGAAGGGATGATATTGTTTGATAGTTTGTTTGGGCCAGCCTTGGTGGAGTGCTATGCACACTGTGCTATTAGCCCAGCCACCTGAGTTTGATTCCAAACCACGGCTAACATCAGTGGCAAGTGATATCTGAACCTATCCTGGTTCTCACTTTCACCAATCCACACTGACCAGTATGGTGAAGTATAGTCACACCCCCCCCACTCCCGACATAAGAGTGCGGGAAAGCCTTCATCCAGTAGTAGATTAATAGAGAGGTGTAAATGATTGTAACTACTCTTTAAATTATTTGGATGACTTTCTAAGATGCCATTCGCCTTTGTTTCGGCTGTGCCTAAGATATATAAGTGAATATATGTTGTTATGAATTCATTTGTTTGTGTGTCGAGTTTGACGTGTATGTACTGGTAGAAATGTAGACCACGGGGAACTCACCTCCCGGGCAGAATGGAGCCACGTTCCCAGGTGTACGTGTGCCCTTGTGTAGAACGTGTGGCGAAATAAATATAACGCCACGGCTCTCTAAAGACGGTCCGTCCACCCACCCACCCACTTATCCACCCACCCACTCATCCACCCACCCACTCATCCACCCACTCATCCACCCACCCACCCACTCATCCACCCACCCACCCACCCACTCATCCACCCACCCACTCATCCACTCATCCACCCACTCACCCACTCATCCACCCACTCATCCACCCACTCACCCACCCACTCACCCACGCACTCACCCACCCACTCGCCCACCCACCCACTCACTCACTCACCCATTTACTCACTCACCCACCCACTATAACCTTGGGGTAACATTTCAGGTTTACCAATCTCTCAATCGTAAGGCCAATGGAGGGTGCAAGCCCAGAGATTTGCGAACTAATGGTATGAGACCCCAAGTAACGAGCGCGAACCGCTGGCAGCTGCTCCTCTGCTATTCCTGCTTTGAAACGTCGGCCAAAATCCATTGAGCTGGCGCAGCGATGTGCCGTGCTCGGCAAGCAAACCTAACGCTCATGTTTATAGCTGCGCGGCGTTAGTGCCACGTGCCGCCGCCGCACACTAACACTTTGCACATTCGGATATTGAAAATAGCGCATTGTGAGTGTTAAACCTTCAAGAGATGGAAAACGTGTGTGCGCTATGACTAATACATTTCTTTTTTTCACGATTCACCTTACGGCAATGATATGAATTCAGTTGTAGTTGAGAGTAATGGGATCGATTCGTGAATGCATTATTTTTTGTTTCACACTTGCGGGATCACGTTGAACCTACACTGGTATGATCCTATAGAATATATTTTGGTATAAAAACTATAAATATATAGTAATAGATTTTTACCCTTTCAACTGGTACAAAACTGACACCTTTATACAAGGGATCATGTTTGCATTAACCACAACACAAGCAGTCAAAATGCAAACAAAAATAAACAAATCTGATAATGATAATGTATGCACTGTCCTTGAAGTTGATTGGTCCACACCCGAGACAGCTTTTCTTAGAGCCTAGTCTCCATTGGTTTTGGACCAACAATGGTCAACAATGGTCCAACACCAATGGAGACTAGGCTCTAAGAAAAGCTGTCACGGGTGTGGACCAATGTCTCGGGTGTGGACCAATCAACTTCAAGGACAGTGCATATCATTATAATTATCAGAGTTGTTTATTTTTGTTTGCATTTTGACTGCTTGTGTTGTGGTTATTGCAAACATGATGCCTTGTATAAAGGTGTCAGTTTTGTACCAGTTGAAAGGGTAAAAACTTATTACTATATTTTGCCACTGGTAAATGAGGTCTCATAGTGTAAACTATAAATATATCTAAAATTTGTATTCTGCTCTGTATCCCTACATATGAATACAAATGTGTTTTGTCTATCGGCCTATTGACTCTCCACATCAATGCTGTGCAGCAGTCTTTGTTGAAGAAAGCAAATCCTAGACCAGTTTTAACCTTTTGTGTCTCGTCAGTAGTCGGGTTTATTTAGCAAAAAAAACATTTTCACGCAAACTCCAGGCGTCCTCGCGGCGGCTTTTGGCAGCAATGACACAAAGATGGTCACCGCATCGCGCACCTTCAGATGCACTTCTACGGCCGTCTGGAAAGCTCTTCCTTCTGATGTTGGGAAGCTACTGGAGCTGTGCACTTTTAAATAATCGAGGTTAAAAACTAATTTCTTTCTCACCGCACCTCCGATGAGCACGGTTGGCTACTGTACTTTACGAAAGAAGTTCGAAATACATACATACATACATGCAAGCAAAATGCTACTGGATTACCACATTTTACTGACAAGAGCACTCCATTTAAGTTATCTAACCTGGTTAACACGTGTAGCAATATTATATGCAAACTCCTTATGCGAGATGAGTTTTTTTTATATGCATCCATAAATGGAACTGCAAGTCTCACTGCCATGGTAACGGATAGGGGGAGTTTAAACTCGGTTGTTTCTTGCACAGGTGAGTCAATGATTGTACGGCGAGTACAGTTATTCATTTTAATCAATTAATTCTACTCTCACATCTAACCGGTGATGTCGCGCAGCGGTAGAGCAATGCGCTAGCAATCGGAACGTTGTGAGTTCAAATCCTGGCCGGGGGTTCACTTAGCCCATCATCGTTCGGGGGTCGACAGAATGATGACCACTTGGTGAGGAAGTCAACAGTGGTTGTCCTATGGAAACACTCGTCCCCGCCGTGGGATTGTGGATTTTCCATGCCTGCCTCAGGGCTGTAAACAGCGGATGAGCCCTGCCTCATTGTTCATTGACCGATATCTTCCCTTCCACGATGAGCGATGGTACGATGAGTGGTGACGCTCAAACGTCGCCAAACTCGGCCCGTTGTTTGTGAGCCTGGCCCTGGAATTCCTCGCGTTTCTCAGCGACCGCGTAAGAGTCAAGAGCACCAGGGCAAACACGGCCGTCTGAATAAAAAAAACCACAACAACGAGAGCCCGGAAGAGGACAGGAATATTATGGTAACCGATTAGACGTAATTGCGTCGGCGGCTGGCCTAATTAATTCCCCCGCGCTCATTTAGGTAATTTAATGTGCGCATTTAATATGATTCATTGAAGGGTAATTCTGGGAATTATCCCCCCCCCCCCAAAAAAAAAACTGTTTCTGGATGTCTAATAATTAAGCATCATTATTGTTTTTTAAGCTAAAACGTCTCCTGAAAAAGGTTTTAAAGAAAACTGTAAACATTTTCAAAGAGTGCTCTCATTCACTACCGTTGCATAGAAACAACCAAGGCAGCAGTGGCACCAGCAAGAATTTGCAGGGCTGCACCTTTACCTTTGTTGATACACAATATGTAAAATTGTCGACCGATTGTTTGTGTGTATATTTAACGATATGTTCAATGAAATCACGATATATCACGTTGACGTATTTTCCACAAATAAATATTTGCGGAGTTCCCATAACGACTGGCTGCAAAATGGCCAGGAAATAGCAGCAGAGTAATTGTATTGCATTAATCAGTGTGGATTCTCGAGTGTAATCCCCTTTCTATGCGCCTGGTTTTCTTGTCACATGGGCCAAACGCTCATGAATGGAATTGGCCACACATCCCAATTCAGGACCCTCCTGAAAGAAATGGGCTTGGTGACTGCAGCTTTTCTGGGTAAGCAATTAACGTTATTATGATGATAGTTATTATTAGGAACTGTTAGGAATTTGTAAACTGCAACATTGGTGTGTTTAGTACATTTTTATTTGTGAGCTTGTCATGGTCAAGAGCCTAATAATAGCGTAGATATTAGGCAACTTGAATCTCTGTGTGTTTTGGCTCAAATATTTGTGAACCATGCCAGTTTAAGACCCCTTCAGCTGAATGCCAAAACGAGGCTCTGAAACCAAAACACATGTCATAGGCAATCCATTTCAAACGTGTTCCACATCAATTATCGGCAGGTATTCGCGTGGGTTAGTTCTCCAGCAAATCTCGCAAGATGAATAGACAAAAAAAGATGAAAATAGTTTGTTATGGCTGGTAGAGTGCGTTCATGCAAAGCACATGATAGTACTGTGAATATATCAGAGTTGTTCACCGGGCTGTGAAGTGGCCAGAAGACGGCAGTCAATCAGTGGACTGTTGGATTGTTGGATCCATCTGTGTAGCGCTTTTGAATGTTGCTCCCTCGTAGGCGTGCAAGACCCTCCAGAAGAGGAGTCTTGAGACTGAGTTAGGTTTTCCCAGGTAATTAAATGGCACCATTGTGAGTATTGCTTTGACTGCACAGCAGTCAAAATTTAATCCAATAAAATAATTGACAAGAAGGGAAATCTTCTGAAAGCGTCGAAATATGTCTGTCCTCTTGTTTTCTCAAACTGTCTATTTCTCTCTCTAAAATTTACCAGGCTCTCATAGGTCCATTCGCTCTTTATCTCCCTCGGTCGCTTACCAATCTTGTTTGGTCCTTCATTGACATGCTAATTTCTCTGCTCCAGCAGACTCAACTCTCTCGGTGCCCCCCCCCCCCTCTCTCTCTATTTAAGGCCTCGACACAGAGGCATTGGGTGTCTGTGCGTCTATGTTGTGCGTCTCTCTCTGTGTGTCTCTGTGTTGTCTCTCTCTGCTTGTGTGTCTGTCTGTGTGTCTCCATGTCTGTGTTTTGTCTCTCTCTCAAATTGAGTTCTACCTGATGACGGTTGCTTGTGTTGCAATCGAAACGTCGTACTCCATTATTTAATTTATTTTCTTTCTACGTGACTTCACCGAAAGAACCAAAGAGTAAAAACATGTTTTTTATGAACTGGCCCTTCATTGCATCAGTTCACCGCCTCATTCACCAATCCTCCACGGAGGTTATTCAATGGCTTAATAACCCTGACGTACACATATAATGTTCCTAATGTCACCTTGCCAGACACCAGAACAAGACTGACGGTAGCAGCTGTAACTTTCTGACCAGCCAATTACTGGACATCTGTGAAATAGAGCTTCATAGCGCATCGGATTCCTCCACTATAAATTAACATTTCTGATTGTGTAGAATATAGATGGACAACCTACTTGCTGTACTGCTACCGCTATCCCGTATCCCTTGAGGTCACCTCTACCCTGCACGAATCCACCCTTGCAGAGCTGCCACCTGCGAGGCGCTGGAACTCGCGGGCCACGCAATCGCCGCTTGCATCCAGGGCCCTCCCCGTGCCCAGCGCCGCACGGTTCCGTGCGCCAATTTTGTGTTCTCACGGCAGAAATTCACACCGGGGGGGGGGGTGTGCGGAGAAGGGTGGTGGGGGTGGTCGGGTGGGCAAGCAAAAACAAATCTGCAAACTCCACCTGCCAAAGGATATTGGAGCCAGCTTCAGTTTCCCCTCTTTGTGTGCCACGGCCGAAGGCCCTTCTGCACTTGGCCCAGACTCACACCGCTGCTGCCTTGCCCAGGCTGTGCGCTGCAGCGCAATAAATATTCAACACGTTCATCAATAACGAGGCCCAATTAAGAGGAATATATATCTACAATAGGCGACACTTCAGGCCATGGCTCTTCTTCACAACAGAGAGATCTCTCTGAATACACGGAAATAGCTCAACTCAAGTCAATAAAATAGTTTTGGTTAATACGCATTACCTCTCCGGAACAAATCTGCCACCGAAAAAGCCATCACATCATTGTACGTAAAATTGAAAAAAAATAACGGTAAAAAATAATTTAAAGCCAAGTTAGAGAGAGATCTATCTGCGATAAAGAACGTCCATTGCTTAAAATGTTGCCCAATATTTTTATTCATAATAAAGTTGTTTTTTTTGGGTTAGATCGCGTTAATTATAAATGTGTCACAACCCTCCACCACCCGACACGGCCAATCAGCAAAAAAAGTGTCACGCTGACAAAAGACAAATAGTTCACTACTTTAGCCCACCGTTGTGTTGAAGAGTGAATTCACAACATTTAACATTTTTGAGCACAATGCTTCGTGGAGGGTTGCGACACATTTATAAATAACGCAATCTAATCCCAATTAAAACTTTATTATGAATAATATTGGTCGCGAAAGCCTACGTGTTAAACTAATATTTTTACGTTTTCTCGCACCTCCGATTTTGCACAGTTGGCTATGTATGGTGTGAAAGATGTTCAAACATACGTACATACATAGCGATCACCTATAAACGCCAGCAAGGAACACCAGCGGTGGGTGACAAGGCTTTGTCTCCCCAGTGCTGTTGTTTACCCACCGCACCAGGTACTCATTTAAGGCTAGGACCGCTCAGATAATCGTCACTCGTGCTGGTCGTGAGCGGGAATCGAACTCGGGTGACTTGATGCGGAGCCGCAGCGTGCTAACCCCTGCACTCCCGTTCCCCTGGTCACACACAGTAACACGCTGGACCGCTGCCGATGCCGTGTCTCATTTGTGCTGTGATCCGCCAGCACAGACCATGCGGCTCCACGTGCACAAGGTCGGCCGTCATCTTCTCCTTGCGCACGGCTGCTGATGGTAGACGCAAGGCATTGGCTACAATTTCACATTCAGGTGGTCAAGCCAGACGGCCGCGTCAGGAGCCGGGGAGCAGTGTATGATCGCCGTGATGTCTCCGGCGTGTTTGTGGATCGGCATTGCGTCGTTATATCTGTTGCCCGGTCTGTTCTGGATGACCATGGTTGCACACTGGATAGGTTTTAAATTTTCGACTTGTGCATCAGGTATCCGCATCTGTCACGGTGTACGTGCATGCGATTTAGGATGCACCACGAGCTTCGTGGCAAGCGTGTGACTTCCCTGAGGCTGCGGTATTGATCGTGAGGTTGCTGGCAACGCGGTCACACCTCTAGAATTTCATTTCATGTGCGGTAGGAAAATTACTTTGGGAAAAGTCGAATTAAGTTAACCAAGTAACATGATATTCTGACACTGAGGTTGAGGGGAAGTCAAGAGCGCGGCTGTTTCTGGGTGACTCACCTGAACCACGTCGCTGTTTTGTTCAGTTCTCATACAAGAGATGAGTGTTTGTGCCAGCATTGGACATTCAGTGCACGTTAATTTAGCAAGGTTTCAGATAACCGCTCTTCAGTGGCAGTCCGCAGGCCGTCAATGCAACTACTGCCTTCGTTGTTTGTTGTAGTAACAATCTCACGTCTTGTCTTTCCCGCCTCTCGCGCGGTACTGTTTCAACTTGTGCGCGCGTTTGAACGTGCGTCATTCTTTAGCAGCTCAGAACTGTGTTTTGTACATACGTGTGGTTGCGGGGTGGCACAGTGGCAACACTTGCGTCTCACAGCCAGAAGGGTCTTGGGTTCGATTCCCAACAATGTGGAGTTTGTATTTTCTCCACCTGCTCTGCTTGGGTTTTCTCCGGTAACTGGTATTGGCCAAACATCCCAATGCTGAAATATACAAAAAATAGCAGCAATATTGTCTCCTACTGCGAACAGAGTTGAGACTCGGTGTGAGGATGTCCAGGATATACACGCGTGACAATAATTGATAAACAGAGATGTTACACATTCACTTGACACGTAACTTTACAGCTTTGATTATGAAGATTATTTTATTTTGGAGATTTCTCTGCTTTGCGTTGTGATGCAAGCGTCCCGTACAGTATATGCAAATAAGTGGCCTTGCTGGCCCATTGGGAGCCCTAAACAGAAACTTATTTCCCTGTTAAAATCATATTAAGGTAACAAAAGATATAAATATATAATTTTAGAACTTAAGAAATGCAAACAAGATAGACATAATAGACAATTTGATTCTTGTATTGATTAGCTCGTTACATTTATTACCATTTTAATTGGGGCTGATATGTGATGCAAACCAGACTTTTTGTTGTTAGAATAGGGTTTTTCGCCTTGTTTAGGCAACAAAACTGAAACCTTTTTACAAGGAATCATGTCTGCATTAACCACAATACTTGTGGTCCGAATGCAAACAAAAAACACACTGATAATATATGCATTGTCCTTGAAACTGATTGGTCCACTCCAGAGACAGCTTTCTTTTGAGCCTCGTCTCAAACGGTGCCAAAAGGCGTACAGCCCAAAGACAATGAATCCTTGAGCTGGCTTTTGGGGGCCCTCTGCGCATTGTCTTGGTTCGCTTTTGGTCCAGTGCCGCCACTGATGCAGAGGCCCTGCCGTCTGACACCCGGCGAACACGCCCGCACAGATGCGACGAATTCGTTTTGGAATTTGGAAGCGGGCGCTGGAAATGTGCATTCCTTCAATAAGAGCACTCTCTTCCATCCCCCGTAGCTGGGGGGCCTGCACAGGTGAAGTGCGTTAATGCATTATGAAAAGTGTCCCTCGCGTGTCTGATGTTGGATTTTATTTATATACTTATTTTTTGTACATATATTCTTTTCAAAGAAACTTGACATACAGCTAGGAGACGGTGAAAAAAATGTGCAGAAATTGTTTGCAGCTGTTTTGAAACTCTCTCGTCGAAAGTTTAAAGAGGAAGACCGTCTGCAGGACAAAACGATCGCAGCTGGAGGAGGCGGCCGAGTTGTCAGTGCTCCACCCGCGCGCAGCTCACGGTTTGATCCCTCCAGCCTCCCCCGCTTATTACAGCTGGGAAATTAGCGAAGCGCTAATGTTGTTGCACAGGTCTACGCTCTAGGTATGTAGGCTGCCCCGACGGCATCATCGAAAACGAATCTACCGTGTGCAATCATAACGAAGGTTTTATTTATTTAGTTTGGGTTGGATCGCGTAAGTGTCAATGTTAAGGTGCTCTTCCCCCTCCAACCCAGCTTAAATATACGCTGCCAAGCCTGGTGGTGTTTCATTCAGACGCTGTCTTTCCGACAGACCTGTTCTTCACCTGAGGACGGCTGCTTGCATTGTGGCCGAAACGTCGTGAGAATTATTTTATTATGTTTTATTTTTATTATTTTATTATTTCCCTTCTTACATGACTTTACTGAAAGAACCAAGAAGAAGTGTCAATGTGTCGTTGAACCTGCCACCACCCGTCACGGCCAATTAGAAAGGTTTGTCACGTGATACAAAAGGTATAAATTGGTTACTACTTCAGTACACCGGTGTGTTGGAGAGAAAACTCACAACATTTACACCTCTAACCCAAAACAATAAAATGTAACCCCCGATCAAACCCCAAAAAATATTTATTGTGAATAATATTGGTCGCGAAAGCCTACGTGTTGAACTGCAGTATCCAGCAGTTGTAGCACAAATCTTGAAAAA
Source organism: Entosphenus tridentatus (assembly GCA_014621495.2). Lineage (NCBI taxonomy): Eukaryota > Metazoa > Chordata > Hyperoartia > Petromyzontiformes > Petromyzontidae > Entosphenus > Entosphenus tridentatus. Next base: position 3,544,482 of record CM025619.2, read on the forward strand.
AAAATTTTACTTGTCGGTTTACACCACGATGCCACTTAGATCACAGCCTCTCCAGGTTTCAGATATTTTAGTTGACTTATAAGAATCCTAAAAGTGCCGTAGTTTTGGCTCTATAAGCCGCACTCAATATCATTGATTCATAATGAGCCGAACGGTACTTTAGTCTGGCTCTCTGCGTGTTATTTCATCAATCGGTGTACGTGTATGTATGCACATATGGTGACGTAGTTGTTAGCACGTTCCGCTAAGTTCCAACTACCCGAGTTCGATTCCCCGCTCACAACCACCAACAGTGACGATTATCTGAACCGATCCTGGGCCTCCACGAGTTTACCTCAGCCTCACATAAGTACCTGGTGTGCTATGTAAACATCGCCGCTCGGGAAACAAAGGTGGTCGGGCATGGTGTTGGCCACACACCCCTTCGTGTGCCGTGCCGGCCTTCATAGGCGCTCGCTAACAGCACTTGTCCCAAAAGTATGTTAAGGCTATACGGGGTTATTTGACCTTGTTTGTAATAGTGTATCATTGTTCACATTAGGCATATAAATGAAGGCCAATATTATCTCCTGAACTCTGTCACGTCGAGTCCGCTGTGATGTCACAACACCCGACTTGCCCTTAACTTTCTGGTGACAGGTGCCACTTTTTCATAGGGAGATGTCGACACAGTTAATGAGGTGTGAAAAAGAGCTCACATTTTTTTGGACACATCAACTGGCTGCCCTGGAAATATCCTTTTTATAATTATGGTGCTTTAGTTTTAATTGTAGAAAATAACGTACAACTACACTCCAAAGCATACTCAACTGATTTTTTTGTGTTTAGTTTGTTGTCCTTCCCCCGCACCTCTGATTAGCACGGTTGGCTACGTACGGTGTTAAAGAAGTTTATACATACAATAACATACACACTCGGTTAATCACTGAAGCATTATCATCAGCCAGTTTCAATCCACTGCTCGATGAAGGCCCTCCCATGCCGACACCCCACCTCTCGCCGCCTCGTAATGTAATAATCCGCCAAGCACCTGAATCCGAGCTGTGTTAATCGCTCTATCTCCGCGGCGGCCGTATGATCATGTGTGTTCTCTGCGTTTCAGAATCAGAATCTTTATTTAGACTGGAGGAATTCGATGAGCTTCTAGAGCTCTTCTTTCACAGATGTCCAGTAGGGGCAGGTGTCAGAAAGGTAATCGTGGCCACGGGCCGTCTCTGACGACGGTGGTTCAAATATATATATGTTTAAAAAAAGTTTCTGACATAATTTTCAGATGCTCAAAACACTTGCCTGGCACTGGGGAGCTGTCCATTTTCACGTGTCAGCTTTGTTATCGTCGTTAAAGTTGTCCATCATGCCGCCCCGCTCCCCCATCCGCTCCCTTCCTGCCATCACAAATGTAAATCATTGCGTTGCTGATGCCACGGTCAGCGCAATTCATTTTGTCGAAAATCACCGACAAGTGACGCCGGTTATTGAAACAGAATCTCAAACAATGTGCGCCAGTGTTATTTATCACAACAGGTGGGGGGGGTGAACAATAACGCAGTTGTTTCATTGCCTCGCGCAGTTGTCGCAGTGGTTAAACGTGAATTAATGAAGCCGAAGAAATGGGGAAGCCGTGTTTTGCGTGTCCCCAAGGGCAGGGAGTTTCGGTAGCTTGTAGAGATTAATTAGGGGCTATATTTTGTCGGTTACCTGTGGCATTGGCTTCAAGCGCCATATGGCCTGGGGTGTGGAGTAAATTGAACTCAACACGTGAGGGCAAAGAACATTGGGTTATTGTGCCCTCACACAAAGTGTTCACTAACTTACTTCCCCTTACCGTTGATGGGCTTGCACGTTTGGCATTTCTACTCCGTCTCGGCCCATCTCGTTCATACCCTACGTGGAATATTCGTGTCGCGTTTTTCTAGAATGATGAGCATTCATGTTTCCTGCTGAATGAGCCTCATCAAACGAATGCAATGACATCGTGGATACATTTATATATAAAATACCATTTCCAGAAGAGCCTTGAATTTAATTAAATTCGCCAAGGGAATGAAACGTGTACAAAACAACTGCCGCAGAGGAGATTTTTTATTATTATTTCATCACAGGTTCTTGAGAGATGATGATAGTAGCTTGGATAGGCCTTAATCCGGCAGTGGATTGATCATGGCTAATGTTGATTGAATAAACAAAAAATGAACACAAACCATGTATATTTATATTTTTAAACACGCTCTTGCAAGGAAAAAAATACGACGAACAAATATTACACTGCATAACCGCAGCGTCGTTAAATTTCACGAGCATCAGAGGGAGCATATAGTCATCAGCTGACATTTATATATACACGTGTGTAATTGTATGCATATACATACAAATACACACCTTTGTTGTCACCGAACATTGTTGGCAGAATACTCGGACTTGAGTACGACAGAGGCAACAACATACATATACACAGCAGCTCGACACGGAGACGCTCTGTTGCTGAACCAATGACTCCGCATCGGGAATGCAGAGCAGCGTCATTAATGAATGCGAGCAACGACACCTGTCGACGGCTGCTCTAAAACCACCAAACGGTCCGCTCACTAAAACACCTTTGGCAGTCAGAGCAAAAAATTGTTGCGTCGCGTTACTTCCTCTGTGCGACGCATTGACAATCGCAGTAATAGGTTTTTACCCTTTCAACTGGTACAAAAACTGACACCTTTATACAAGGCATCATGTTTGCAATAACCACAACACAAGCAGTCAAAATGCAAACAAAAAGAAACAACTCTGATGAAACAACTCTGAAGATGATAATGATATGCACTGTCCAGTGCATATGATTATCATCAGAGTTATTTCTTTTTGTTTGCATTTTGACTGCTTGTGTTGTGGTTATTGCAAACATGATGTCTTGTATAAAGGTGTCAGTTTTTGTACCAGTTGAAAGGGTAAAAACCTATTACTATATTTTCCACTGGTAAAGGAGATGTCTCATAGCATTGACAATCATCGCGTTTGGTGTTGGCTAAGCGAATAGCGGTCAATCAAACGGGGCATTCCGCTTGCACACCGAATTGTGTGTGTGTCTCAGAAACAAAACAGAGGATACAACAACTCTGATGTGCCTTCTCTGGCGAGAGGGGGGTGGAGGGTTCGGGGAGATGGGGAGGTTGGAGGCTGCCTTCTGGGTGTACAAACTGTTGTGATAGCTGCTTCCGCCAAATCAATTACGTTGGCTCCTCTCTCTCCTGCCGCGTGTGGCGAGAGAGGCCAAACCTGCGAGCGCTGCTCGTCGCTCGACGTCGGCCGTGGCGGTGTTAATTAAAGCGACGGCTGAAATAATACGTGCGGTGCCGATGGCGGGGGCGGGGGGGGGGGGGGGGGGGGGCGGTGGTCCTGTCGCGGCTCAGTCAGGGAGCTGGTGGGAGGTGGATGAGATGTCTGCCGCAAGTAGAGGCGTGGGGTCGCGCACCGCACGGTTTAGATTAAGGTGGGCGGCGTCCGTCTGTCGGACGAGACGCTCGCGCAAGCCCTTCCAGGTGTCTTGCGTCCAGCGAGCGTCGCAGAAATGCATTGGGGTCATCGACGCGTGGTAGGTATGGACACCCTGTGGGCTTTGTTAGACAGACTCGGTCCTCCTTACCAACGTCAAGCCCTCTCGACCGTTCTCTTGCAAATGACACGATTGAAACTGGCCTGCCGCACATCTGCTGATCCGTCGTACCTGTGACAAACTTAACCAGCCTGGACCACAAAGGCCACCGCTCCTTGTGCCTTGATGCTGTTCAGCATCCGCTAATGGCAAATATGCACAACACAGTCGTGTGCAGTATGAAATATTTCAGAGTTCTGCATCCTTCTCAATTCTCAAAAAATAAAAGAAGCCATTACTGTCTTGTTGTTTTCCATTGCTCAGATCGATGCTTGAGCATTGCATAATGCAACACGTAACGAATGTTCATAACTTTGAATGTTAATGACGGCGACTGCCGATTCGCTCGCACATTCCTGCCGCCGGTTGAATTTGGAGCGGGAGGAATGAAGCAACTGGACGGACATTCGAAAGTCAAATATTTGCCGTGCCTCGACTCCTGCCGCGCGAAACGTTCTTCGCTACGCGTAACGTTTCTCTCCCTGTTGTTCTAAGCAGCACCACTTTTTTTCGCCACATTTATTCCCCCTCCCACCTGTCCTCGTAGCCCCCGCGTGCACAAGCGCTCGCCGTTGTCATTTGCCAGATACCCGCTCGGAATCTGAGCGCATAACTCCTCCACCCAGACCGCAGGGGCACGCGATGCCAACGCTTCTCGCGAGACACCTGCGGAGGCAAGCGAAGTGGCCCAACAAACACACTCCCCTGGCAGGAACTCGCTCAGACATTCCACCGCTGAGCAATAATATCTGAAAGGGCAAGCAGGTGAAATAATTTCCGCGTGTATTTTTTTTTTTCTGGTTTAAATCCGTGGCCGTGGAGGTGGCGAGAGAGGTTCTCCGTCCTGGATTTAATTCCCGACTTTGCTTGTATTGTGCGGGCTTCGTGCCTGCGCCGTGGTGAAATAAACCCAAGTATCGGCCAGCTTTTACGAGATGACCGCTTTGATAGAGATGAAGAGGCTTGCAACGTTGATGATAACCGCATGTGTGATAATGATAATCTTGAATGTGGCAGCTCCATCGTGAGAATAAACACGAGAACAAGGTTGCTGGTGATAACTATGCTGCTGCTCTTGCTGTAGATGATGAATATGACGGTGGTGGTGGTGATACTGGTCCGAACAAATCAGTGTTTAACTGCTGAAAACATGAGGCAATGGGTTGACGCTCCCTCCATTTTGTTGATATGAGCCAAATGGTGATAATTCCACATTCTCATGGCAAGGGCTTGCTCATCCATAAACCAACCACGGTTTACGATGCTGGTGGTGGGGGAATATTACGTCAACGTCTTGTTCACAAAACCTTCGTCTTCCGCTGCTGCTGCTGCTGCCTCTGCTGCTGCTTCTGTGTGCGGTGGCGATGGTCCCTGCTTGTTATCTGCCGCTGTGCGTCTGGCGTTCGTCAGACACTGCGCCTTACCGTGAACTGGCCCATTCTTCGTGGACCCTTCACGTGGCTCTCGATATTCGCAGACGCTCGAGGCAGGACCTGTATTTCACGATTCTTTATTTCCACGGCGGCGCTGGCAGGGCACGTTTATTTACTCGTAAGACCGTATTTCCGCCCCGTTGAGCTTTGGCGTAAGCTCAGCAGGGCAGGTGCACATTGAGAAAACGCCACAGAGATTGTTTAGAGGGGCAGTGGATTTGGGGGGCTTTACGTGACATTAGCAATAATGTTTAAGGTCCAACGTTTGATATTTGCTTTCTTTGTACTTCAGAAAAAAAAAGTTTAACCTTGTTTGACCTAAATAATGCAATCTAAGGCAACTTATGGTTTTTTTTTTTAATATATAAAACACAATGTCTGTGCCCAAGCAGTCTATGGGACTATTGTCGTGTGAAGCACGTGCAAAGCATTTAGAGGTTAGATCCGATGGTTTCTAATGGCCCTGGTCTCATGCAGTACCGTCGGCGATTGTTTACAAGAGACGTCTGTGTGTTGGATTGGCCGAGCGCGGGAACAATCGTGCTGCGGCCTCCGGGTTTTTGCCAGGACATAACCCCGCTGTGTTTGTATGTTCAACTTGTTTCGCACCTTTACGTAGCCAAACGCCGCCGTATGTGCGCGTGCCACAACCATGGGGGTGTCGGTGGCGTCCTCGGCTTAATGCTTCATTTGGTTTCGGTAGGCAAATCACACCGGCTCCGTTGGACAAAGTGAACCGGGAGGACGTGAGAAGATTTATCAAGTGAATTAGGATTGAAATGCAATGGGTTTTTTTGCCAGTTTCCACATATTCATTTAGTTTGGTATCTATCAACGGATTTCCCTGCAAAAGTAAGCAAAACAGCAATAAACTCACCGTGGTTTAATAGTCTATATGAAAACCAGTATTATAATATAAATATATATATAATGCTGAATGGAACAATGAAATGGATTAGCTTCCGACAGTGAGTAACCATGGAGCGGGGTTGATATTGCAGCAATTATATAGCAACACGTGTGCAATATTTTGAATAAATTTGCATACATGTTTAGCAAAAGCAATCGGAAGGAGATGTTTTGAGAACACATAGGGTCCGTAGAATTCCAGCAATGTTTTTTCGTGTCAATATCATCCCAATTATTCATTCGGATCGACTGAATGTGGCATTCATGAGTAATGGCGTTCAATTTACATGGACACACTTGTGCAAAAACAACAACTCATTTTTGGATTTATAAATGTTGCTTTAAAGAGCGGTGGTATTTCAAAATACAAACCTCAGGGAGGAAATGTCGATGGTTGCCAGACTGTGGTGACTTGACAGTTTATGCTCTTCCCCCGTGACCTTTGCAACCGCGAAGGGCACTTTAGTAAATCAGTGGCGTGTATATTGAACCACAACTTCCCTCCGTTTTTTACATTGGTATTTTCCCCCCGCTTCCCTTTTGACAATAGTGCCCATGATTTGCGTCTTTATTTTATATATTCCTGTTTTTTATATATTCCAAGCTGGACACGTACGTAGGCGTATAATCATCAGGTTCTTTTCTTGTTTCATACCAGCAACTCACTTGAGGGCATGACATGCATTCATTTCGGCACAATCCACTAACCCCTCCTCAAAAGCTTTGTATTACAATTATGTACCACCACACGTGGACTCTGTCATGTTGGCTGAAGAGCAGGAACTATCAAAATGGCAATCAACTTTCATCAGGAATGGGTGAGACTTTGGTTCCCTTTCTCGATTTGTTCTCAATGTAATCTTCTTCCCATTGCATGAATTATACTGGACACCCTCTCTTCAATTTTTTCCTCCTCCTATCATCTATTTTCTTTTTCCCTATTCCCCCTTGGACTACTTCAGCTTTCCTTCTATTTTCCTAGCTCACTGCTGGGGAAACCGGTGGACTTAGTCTGCGCATTCCAGCAAGGTGACCCTGTGTGGAATGTGTGCTTCGCGTTTGGAGTTTTATGGCACTGCTGTAAATGCATGGCCCTGCCCGATGGGATTCTGCCCCATTGACGTGAAGCCGTGCTGCGTGGAGAGAAGCGTTGGGACACGTGAGCCGATATGTGATTGCCCAGCGATCCAGCCGGTTCGGCCGCAATCCTGCACTGAGTGCCTCACATTTTAGGGCCATTTGCCAGTGACCCTACACTTGCTTCTTCCCACGTAGCTGTTTGCAGTGAGGGCTTCCTGACGTGTGCAATGCCCCTAGTAATCAGGACTAATGAGGCCCTTTATCTTATTTTATTTAGCGTTTGCTCCCACTGGCTTAAAACTGCCGGTGAGTGCAGTTGGGAATTTACTCCCATTTGCTCATTTGAGAAGAGGCATTTAAGTTTTGACTTTTTTAGGATTTTTTTTAGAGTTGGGGGGATTCATCCAACAGCTCCATGGGATTGGAAGAAGCTCTTGAATTGAGATTAATTGGAATGATATTCCACTTATTGAGAAAAAAAGACAGCAATGGATTCTTGAATCTATTTGTGTGGATTTTCTACGGTTATTCTCTCTCGTATGCCTTCTCTGATTGCTCCGATTTCCTGCTACCCATCAAATGCTCAGCAAGGGAATTGGCCAAACATCCCAATGCAGGGCCCTCCTGAATAAGAGTCTTCAAGTTCGGTGAGGCTTTCCTGGGTATTATTATTATTTATGAGAAACGAGCAGCCATGCCACTTGTTGTAAAAACAAAATCTCGAGGTTATTACGCGGCGTAAATTCTTGCAGCTGTCTACACATGCAAAAACATGCATACACACATGCCAAAATAGGTCACTCGTCCACACACAGATGCACATCCACACACACATATATATCCAAAATACATAGATACAGACATACATATCTGCTAGAACATTTATTATTGCACACAAAGATAAAGACAACGATCCCCCATATAGCCTTAACAGACTGTAGGGGCAAGTGCTGTTAGCGAGCACCTATGAGGGCGGCACTGCACACAAGGAGGTGGGTGGCCAGCGTCACGCCCAGCCACCTTTGTCTCTCTATCGGCGATGTTTATACACTGCACCAGGTACTCATTTGAGGCTGAGTCGACCTAGGAGAGGCCCAGGACCGGTTCAGATAATCGTCACTGATGTTGACCATGAGAGTGCGGCGTGCTCACCGCTGTTCTACCGCTCCCCTTACAAATATATATACACACACACACACGTGTCCGAACACATGTACTCATGCACACACACACACACACTTTAAAAACGGAAGTGCTCAAAGCCAACGAGGAATCCCAGTTCCCCTGCGCTATCGAGCACCTGTACCTGAGGCATGGGAGGGTTGCGTGCTTTCACCCTTGGACAGCCAAACAAAGCGAGCGACATTATTATTGCGGCGCAAAGAAAGGCGTTCCAAATATTATTTCAAACGGCGCATACTGAGCTGGCCTTTAAGTCGACTACATCAGATATATGCGAAGGATATGTACACCCACTCGTGTTATCCTATACACACACAGGCCTGGCTGGATAGCTATGTACTTAAGACGCCTGTCACCGAGGCAGTTTGCAAGCGTTTGATGATTCAAATCGCCGGCTGCCACGAGTACTTCTGCAGAGTCTGACCAACGCATTCTGTCTGCTGCAGAGTGGATGGTGAGAGCCCTCTCATATCTTTTTGACATCATCCATGGAATGAGACAAACGGTTTTTACTGCGTTGGCAGTGATGCGTGAGCATATCTAACAAAAACTCAACATTTCGCATGATCTCCCTTCTTCCTGGCATTTCAACTAAAATATTGCTATATATTTGTAAATGGTGTTGATTCACTCTTCAACACACTGGTGGGCTAAAGTAGTGAACTATTTGTCTTTTGTAAACGTGACACTTTTTTTTTACTGTTTGGCCGCGTCGGGTGGTGGAAGGTTACAACACATTTATAAATAACGCGATCTAACCCAACAACGTTTATTATGAATTAGGACTGTTCCTGTGTGCGGGGCAGTCGGTGCTAACGCTGTGCAGGGTTTCCCAAAACTGGTGGTGATTCATTTCTTCCCGTGATGAGTGGGAGGGGAAGTCTGCGACTCGGCTTTTGTTGTCTCTTGTGACCCTCCCCGAACTATCACGGGAATGATGTCACGTGTGTGTTTGCATGTCTGGGTGGTTTTTCATGTTGTGCCTCTGCTCATATTTTTCGGTTTTTCCGCTCACATTAACTTGGCCAGACACATCCTATTTTTACTTTTTGTGGTCGTTCTGTAGTATATTCCTTACCTACGAAGGTTGTGGTTTTTCCCAGCACTAATTTTAGGCAAAACATTTAACTTTTTTCCGATTCCACTGTATCCTTTCTGATAAATGGTTTCACATTTTCACTTGGGGATGAGAAGGCTAAAAGTGGCATAACATACAGGCTGCATCCTGATTCTAATGAGTCCATAACTTCGGTAGAAATAGTTTGTGTGCAACCGATATATTGTGCTTGAACAATTAATCATGAACCTCATGTTTATAATTAAAATTGTGCCAAATGGCATTCATTGTATTAATTGACAACGGCACACACGCGCGGTGTCACATTTACAATTTATTCATTTTAAAACGACCGCTACTTGGCCGTAATCTGGTGCACATGTAACAGCGAGGCCGGTTCGCGTGACCCCAGCAAAAGGTGATCTGGTGACAACATTAACACAAGCGGCACATGGGCCACTTGATCTTTCACCCCCTCCTAATGTTCGCATCACATCGCCGGACCGCCACATCGAGCGAGCCCTTTCCAGGGTCGACTTCCAATGCTAAGCCCGCATCAATAAAGCGTGCGTGCTTTCCCTCGCGTTCCGTTGGATGTTTAACAAATTGACCTCTGCTCCCGAACATGTGAGCGCTCGCCGCCGCTGCCTCTACAGCACAAACCTGGGGTGGCACGAGTCCTTGGTGACTTGCCACGGGCGACTTGTTCGCATTTTAACATTTTTACTTCACAGTAATTCATCAATCACGGAGTCAGAAACATTCGTAGTTTTTGTGTGTGTTGGGGGCGGGAGGTGCCTGGGAAATTGTAGGAAAATTACTTTGCAGCCATAGGAGTGGCTCAGAAATAAAACATCACTCGCTCGGCAAGTGGACGTTTAAAAAAGAGAGAGAAAAATGTGCAGTGTAAATGTAGTCGTGACGTGTGCCACAAATTGTGACTGCACAGGACTTTGTATGGGGGGTGGGGGGGGGCATGGAAGGCAGCTGGTCCATATGCAAGGGCAGCTCTCGCTCCTGCCTGAGCCACAAGTGAAGGGTTCGGGCACAGTGATTGTTGTCACCCTCGAGGGTGACTCACCTGCCGCTCAAAACTGCGGGTCAGGATGCAGCTCAGTTGACCAACAGAGTGTAAAATAAATAAGATCGTGAACTCCTGCTCTCGCCAGAGTCAACTCGGCTCCGTCATTGTCATGAGTGGCAGCGCTCGGCACAAGCAAGCCAGGCAAAATGTCAGGGCCCCAAGTAGTCAAAGGGGCCTGGATTCATGAAAAAAAGAGATTCTAGATTTGAAGCTTTCGTGACTGCAAGGATTCATACTCTTCGTTTTTTCGGTAAAGTCACATAGGTAAAAAATGAAATAAAAATTAATAAAAATAAAATAATAATAAATCACGACGTTTCGGAGGCAACACAAGTCTCCGTCATCAGGTGGGACCGTCACAGTTGAATTTACTGTATTAAGTGAGGACAAAACATCCAAGAGG
>CM025619.2:3570269-3581310 GCA_014621495.2 Entosphenus tridentatus
GGGTGGGAGAGGCGGTGATTTCCAGACGGCCGGAGCTGCGACAGAGAGGCTGGTGTCGCCTCGTCTCCCGTTCGAGAGACCTTCGTCAGGAATGGTGAATTTTCACCTTTGGCTCAAGGCTATCATCAAAGATGGAAAAAAAAAACACCACCGCCCAGTGTTTAAACATTGATTTCTATTGACTTTGATGGATTTTTCTTTTTTACAACAATCCACGGAGCGTTTCGGGACAGTGCTGTCGCGGACGATCGACTTGGGTACCGTAGCGATCTCGCGTGGTATAAATGCACGGCCCAATCGGACGTCACAACTTATCAATGAGCGCGTCCGGCCGTCCTGGGTGATTCATCCCCCCCCCCCCCCCCCGTACGATGTGGGGGAGGGCGTGTGCCTGGTGGGCTGTCTCACACCACCCCCCCACCACCACCAAGCTCACTCCCTTGCTTGCTCGCTCGCTCACCCACGCGTTCCGTAACTGATGTCATCGGAGGGAGTGTGGGCTCCGACGCACGCGCGCGGGGGTACACGCTCTCGATCCGTGTGGGAATCGCCAAGTGTCTTTTTCTCGGGCTCGCTTGTTCGCTCGCGTTTTCGCAAAGAGCGCTCCCTTTCACTCCCCAGCAGCTTCCGCTCGGAACACACACAGGTCGGTTTTAGATTTACTCGCATTTTTTTTTCTGTAAATCAACGTATTCTTTTGTGAATTGTGCGTTCTTTAACTTTGATGTGTCGTAAAAAATGTAAAATGAATGTACGGATGATTTTAAATGTTGCGGACGATTTAAGAAAAAACATCAGTCTGCATTATTCAGTGCACGAGCACCGGCATGAGCTGTGTACTGATTTTGTGCGACATGCATGTATGTGTACGCACGTGTGAATTCATGAACGAAATATATTTGTACACCATAATATATCATGGTCACTGTATTTAATAATAGCTCTGAGTTAGTTGATACTGTAACATTGTCAAATGCAATTCAGTTCGCGCATATCCCCTTGAACTTTATATCCTCTTGCAGAAATGTTCGACTTATTCGTATATATATAATATAACTATACGTAGTGACTTTACTTTCTTGTAAGACATTGTTTAAACATAAGTTTTATTGGAATTTGTATAGCGAATGCTCGTAAATTAGAGCTATAATGATTTAATATGCTCTCAACCAGAAAGCTTTTCTAACAATGTTTTCCTTGTAAAATCATCAACAGGAGCCGTCATATGAATAGACTCACCCCTGGCATGAAATGTGAAATTCCCCGTGCGAGCTCAGAGCTGTAAAGAAGACGAAAAAAATCTCCCCGTTTGGCAGGAATTTTGTGAACTTATGCAATTTGTGCTTCGATACTTTATTGATATTTATTAAGTGACTTTCTTACCTTTCCCCTTTATTACTCTTATATTGTGTTTTGTATAGTTTGTTGTAGTAACGTGCTGACCCTCCACCGAAACTAAGCGACCTGGCCACAAATGATAACTCAACGAAGTGGCTTACAAATACATGTAAATTACTATTGTTATATGTGGTCATTTATAGCAGCCAAAAACTCTCAGCACATGTTGATTCTTAATGTGGAGGGAAAAACCGGAGGGCCCGGAGAAAAATCCACGCAATCACGGGAGAACATGCAACCTCCAAATATACAGCAGGCGTCATGGTCTGGATCATATCCACGACCTCATGTATACCAGGCGAGGTAGATAACATCTCACCACCGTGGCACCCCGATGGGACATCTCTGAAAAAGAGCTACATAGCCTAATCAGATTTTTCCAGGATAAGTAAATATTATGATTTTGAGTTTCAGCAGGAAAACCACTTTGACCAAAATAATTGCCATTAAAGAGAACTTGCGATACACTGGCGAAGTGGCCAGGGCACTGCCCTACACCGAAACTAATGCTGCCTCAACGCCCCTCTGCGTCGTTCTGTCCCACAACAGGCGTCTGCAGCGGAAGGCCCCTGACCGGCGCGGATGAGCATGCGACCGCTCGCGCGGCCGTAACCAACGCAAAGCGCCACTCCCCGAGACGACGACCCCAAGCCCACCCCCCCCAGAGCTCCCGCAACGACGCTCCGCGCCATCGAGGGCATGGCGGTGCCACCGCAGCCTCGTCGGCGGCGCCAGCAGCAGCTGCTGCTGGTGCTGCTGCTGGCGCTGACCGCGGCGCTGGCGGCCGACGGGGCGAGCGGCGCCCGTTCGGCGGCGGCGGCGGCACCGGCGGCGGCGGCGGCGGCCGGAGGACGGGGCAAGCTCCAGCGAGACCGACGCAACATCCGCCCGAACATCGTGCTCATCCTCACCGACGACCAGGACGTTGAACTAGGCAAGAAACGTTGGCAGGTTGAACGGCCACCCCGGTTTTGCCGTAGCGGACGGGCCCATCATGAGTCCTTGAATGGGGGGGGGGGCGAGGGGGGTGGATCTCCGGCACGTTCGTTACTGTCATTAGGAAGCCAGTGAAGCTCTGCACTTTTAAAGCAGCTAGATTGAAAACGAATTTCTTCAGAACTGCTCTGTGTTTAGTTAATTGTTCCTTCCCTCATCCCCCTAAATAGGATAAATATGTACATATGTATGTTGAACTTCTTTCGCACCGTACGTAAACAACCGTGCTAATCGGAGGTGCGGGGGAAGGACAACATATGACTTGAGGTATGACTTAACGTGTGACATTTCGAGCAATGGCTCTTGTTGGTAGCAACGTGAATCATCGTATGATTTTTCAGTTAACTCCTTGGTAGCCAAGCGTACTGATTGGAGGTGCGGGGTAAGGACAACATTTGACATAAGGTATGACTTAACGTGCGACATTTCGAGCAATGGCTCTTGTTGGTAGCAACGTGAATCATCGGAAGATTCTTCAGTTAACTCCTTGGTGTGAAAATGCAGTGTGGACTTGAGCAGTTGGCTAAGCTTGGATGCGCGGGTTAACAAAGTTGTGCAGCAGGAGAAAGAGTAATACATCTCCCCCGCTGCCAATGAAGATGATTCGCTTATCCACGATGATGATTGATTGATGATACAACAGACAAGAGGATTTACTGATAATACATTTTTTTTGGCTGTTTCCACCAATGATTGTGATAGGAGTGAACATCCAAATGCGATCAAGATAATTATCATGTACCCCACGACCCACTGCATTGTTACCTACACACACTGCAGGGGATTTCTATAGCTTCATGGGGTGTTTGTGATGAGTTTGCTGTACCACCCCCCGCACCTCCGATTAGCACAGTTGGCTACGTATGGCGCGAAAAAAGTTGTACATACATACTGCACAACAATGCGTCGGTTCATGAACATCGATTAATAATAACACATAATTTGATTGCATTGACAGCAGAATAAATTGCTGTTGCCTTTGCGTGGTATGGTGCAAGCTAATTATAAGTTTGATATCAGAATGATTATATGTGTATGATAATACGTTATTAACCCCGCCAGACCAGTGTGGAATTTGCACAACGGCTGTAAAGTGGAGATGAGCAACTGCCTCTTTGCTTTGGCAGTGAGAAAAGGCTGAAGAGAGGGGTTCTGTGAATGTGGGGGAAGGACCACAAACTAAACACAAAAAGCAATTCTCAAGAAATGAGTTTTCAATTTAGATGATTTAGCAGTACATAACTCCTGTGGCTTCCTAATATCAGACGGAAGAGCGTTTCCACGCGGCCGCAGCAGCGCATCTGAAAGCGCGATGCGGTTGACCGTCTTTGTTCGATGGCGAGGCAAAAGCCACTGCAGCGAGGATGACCGGAGTTCACGTGATTGTTAACGTTCCTCGACGAGATCGGCAAGGAATTGCGGTTCGCTTTGTGGCAAGCACACTCTGTGTGTAACGAGTGCGGCCTTACAACATCAGAGGAGCTGAACAGAGCGTCTTTGTGCGTGTGTGGTGTCTGTGCGCGAGCGCAGGCTCGATGCAAGTGATGAACAAGACGAGGCGCATCCTGGAGCAGGGCGGCGCCCACTTCACCAACGCGTTCGTCACCACGCCCATGTGCTGCCCATCGCGCTCCTCCATCCTGACGGGGAAATACACGCACAACCACCACGTGTACACCAACAACGAGAACTGCTCGTCGCCCTTCTGGCAGGCCACCCACGAGCCCCGCACCTTCGCCGCTCACCTCGGCGGCACCGGCTACCGCACAGGTGCGCCCAACAATAAAAAACTGTCCGCGCCCGCGCCCCCCCCGTTGATTTCTTCCCTCGTGCGTGCGTGCGTCCGTTTGTGTGCGGTCGGGGTAAAGTGGTGCTTCGGTGTTCCGTCAATTGCTGTTGGTTCTTTACGCTGGGGGATTCTTGCGTCAGAGGGCAGTGGAAGTGAGAATTGACGTTTTTGTTTCGATGAGTGTAGGTAAAACAAGGTTAAGGGCGCAGCCCCTGCAAGTGCTTGCTCTCATGCCACTGCTGACGGAAGTGCCTTCACTAGAGCGCGTTTAAGAGAGCTACTCGAGAAGGTGTTTTGGCCTACTCCTCCTCGGTTAGAGGCTGCTTGGAAGAGTTGGATGTACCCACGCTTTACCCTACCACACGTGACCCGCCTATCCACTTACTAGAGTGTACCCATTTATACCACCGGTTGGATAGAGTATTTGTGAAACTTGTCCATTGTTTCGAGTGCCATGGCAGGATATCGAATGGAACCGGCGACCACTGGATTGCAAGTCCAGCAGCATCCCATTAAGCGCACGGTGCATGCATAAAATAGCGCGTGTTTCTGTCTGTTTGCCGATCATTCTCCATTGAGATTTAATGGGTTCGCATCACCCCAACAACCATTCGGGGCATTGCCCGCTCGCCGTGATTATTTTCAAAGAAACGTGACCATGAACCGCAACAAGTCGTTGAAATTGGGGGCTAGTGGGAGGGGGGGCGGGGGGGTGGGGGGGGGGGTCATTATTAATTTTCACGTCATGTGGCAGCGATTGAGAGGGAGGAGCGAAGGGGCTTGCAGGCGCGTGCTTCATCAGTTGGGTCACGAGGGAAAGACGGATAAAATAAATAATTGATTCCCAAAAGCCTAGCCATGTCAGCGAATAATTGGGTAGATTGTATTTGTTGAAGCGGCAGCGGTGCACAAATAATAAGAATAACACAAATTTGTTATTGTAATTCAGCATGATCCCAGTACACTGGACAAGAGGTCCTGAACTCGGGGCTGCTGAGTTTGAACGGAGGGGAAAGAATTGGGCTCCACCGCCCCACCCAGGTGGGGGGGATCCCATGAGAGGGAGCGTGCGTTTTTATAACAGCGGGGAGGGGAAAGATGAGAGACAAAGAACAAAAGTAAGAGGATAGAGGGGATGGAGGGTGGGGGGACAGAATCATTATTGATTCCACCGAGAAGCACCCGCTCAGCATCGAGCGTTGAGAGGAATCTGAATCTTTATTGAACTGACACGCGTATTGCGCTGCGCAGATTGGTCAGAAACCTATTTGCTGTACTGTCTCATGCGTGCGCTAATTATGTTTTTTTTTAATGCAAATAGCATTGTAATGCACATCATGGCCCGATCTCTATACGATTGAACCAACCCTAGCTCATTGATGTTCGGATCAAACTTTACATTTTACGGGTTTTTTATTCTTGTCTTGCAAATTTCGTTTTGGGAATTAGTAATGAATCTCATGACCCAATATGAAGTGTACCTTTCAATGGAAACAGTTTTAGAGTGTAACTGGGAGTTCAAGGGCAATTACACATGCATAAGGACATACCACAACAGTTTATTTAACGTGTATATATATATGTGTGTGAGTGTGAAGCCCAAGGAGGTAGTAACTGCTGTTGATGGTGAATCTGCTCGCATGTAACGATGGTAACGATAACGATTTTGGATGCACACTCACTCAACATACAAACAAGCATTTAGATTATTTGGCTGCTATCAATTCCCACGTGTTATGCCACTTCGTTGAGCTACCATTTGTAGCCACTCGCTTCTGAAAAAGAAGCCAATAGCTCAGCGGGCTTTGCCTGATAAGATTAAACATAGTTTGGTTTTATTTGTATTTACTTGGTACTCCTATCGTGTTGTTGTTGTTGTTACGTTCTGAACCACCCCTACTGGACATCTGTGAAAAATAACTTAATAGCTCATCAGATTGCTCCAGTCTAAATAAATATTCTTCTTCTGATTATAGAATGATAGGCTCGGTGAGCCCCTGCAGCCAATCAACTGCAATCATGTAATGCATGAGCAATGTGAGGCAAATGAAACTATCTTACTTTATTGACTCATAATAATTATAATCATTATGGCTTTCAATCGCTCTGGAAAGCCACACCGAGTCCCAAGACTTGTTGAAGAGGGTCCTGCAATTCGATTAACTAGGGGCGCTGTGTGGACGAAAAATAAACGGTAGCCAGGGAAAGTGCTGCATGCAAGTGGGTAACACACAAAGCTGCACACAGACGGATTCATGAATCCATTGTAATACTGCCACATCCTGGCCGCCGTGCCTGACAAACACCCTAGCCTGACGGAAACCTGCCATTTCCCTTCAGCATCCGTGCCACATACTCAGCAGGCTCAAACCGGTTTAGCTTATGAGATTTGCCAAGGTTCAATACAATTAGGTGACATCAACTGTGCTTTAGCGATTTGTCTTCGGTCTGTTCACGATTTGAATAGTTGGGCCCGGCACTGTCCTCAAGCGTGCTGCATTTTGACTGCTATTCATTAACCGGCAACTATCGGTCGTCTTGTTGAGGTCACGTGAGGTCGGGTCAGCCTTCTCCATTGGCCGAGGCTGCCAGCTCTTGCCCTGGCAGCGGCATCGCTGATAATGCGCCGTTGGAGTGGGACGATTCATTCTCTCTCTCTCTCTCTCAGCAAATTAATGAACTCTCAAAATTATCCATCCTTTGACTTTGCAGTGAATATATTTCCCACAGTCACGAACGGATCACAGGGATTGTATTGAATTCCCTCCCATTTGCCTATTTTGCCAAGCTCTTATAGCCTCGCTCAATCCAAGTGTTGCACTCTTACACGAAACTGAAACGAAACCATTTTTTTTATTTTACCAGCTAAGGCTCACGGAGCAATATAGCTATTTTTCAGAAGCCACCTTGGCCACAACGAAGTGGCCTATCGCGTGGAAATTTATAGCAGCCAAATACTCTAAACGAACGTTGTTTCTAAATGTGGAGGGAAAAACCGGAGGACCCAGTGAAAAATCAACGCGACCGTGGGGAGAAGATGCAAGCTACAGATATACAGCAGGTGTCAGGGTCAGGATTGAACCCACGACCTTCTGTATACCAGGCGAGGTATTTGACATCTTGCCACCATGATAGTTATTTATTACAACTTTGACAGTGCTATTTGTTACTGGCCGCTTGACTTTTGGCAGCTGGTCCTGTGCTTGGCGATTGTGTAGAAAAAAACACATGCCTATCAATAAAATTGATTTATTTACCAGCTATTAGCTAAATATATCGCAAGCTCAGAGTCAACATTAATTAATTAAATCGCCGTTAACTCTTAATGTGCCCTAAACACAGAGCCAGGGGTGTAATTTCCACATTCCTAGAGCCCTGACCATTATCTTCTTAAGATTGCCATCGTTGATTTCTTACACAGGACTGCTAATTTGTATTGACCCCATGATAGGTGATTAGCTGAATTAACCCTCGACCGAGTGTTTCGAGGTTGCAGGGTTCAGATTGTGAGACGAACACTCTTCCACAGTGCCACCTGTCTGTATTATTAAAGCGTTGTCAGTCAGACATGGTCCCCTCCACTGCTGCACCAAGGCTCCCCTCACACTGCTGCCATCCATCGTGATCCTGCTATGCTACTTCATTCCTCCACGTCTCATCTCTCCATCTCTGTTGGTTATCATCTTCTTGGTGCGTGTTTTGCCCTTTGGCTGCTATTCCACCACCAGTCTGATCCATGGTTCATCGACCCTCCTAGCCACGGTGCATGATGGGTCCGGCCAATGCCCACTCCACTTTCTCTTGAGTTACACGGAGCGTAAACATATTTAATATGCGGGATGGCGTATTTCATATTTTTTTATTCCAAATTGCTTCTAAATGGTGTAATTTTCGGGCCGAATTTTTAAATCGTATCCCCTATTATTATATAACCAAAAACCCCACACAATCCACACTAGACGGCCTCTTTCTCCCGGCTCCACATTGAGCCATTGAGGCGTAGGCTTACAGCGAATAAACCCGAGATCATAATGACCCTTCATTGCCCGTTTAGTGCCATTTCACTCCAGCGCCGCTTCGCTCTCTCTCTCTCCGCGTGGCCCTCACGCTGTCTTTCCCGTGCCCACAGTAACAGCGACCCGCACGCTTCACCCTTGCATTCCTGGGGCAGGGCCGGGGGGGGGGGGGGGGGGGCCCCGCCCGTTTTTTTTTTTTAAAATCCATAAAACCCCCCCCCCCCCCCCCCCCCCCCCCCCCATTCTGTTCCCACCGCACGCCGACCGCTCCCCTCCCATGCAACATGCAAAGTTGGCGCGCGAGAGCCGCGGCGACCTAGCAGCGGTCGTCACCGCAGACGCGCGTGTTTTTTTCCCGACGTCTCGTTCGGAGCGCCGCGGCGTTGTCGCCACAACCGCCTCGGTGCACGGTCACCGGACGAACGGAGAGACGCAACGCAGTGGACGTTGTTTAAGATGCGTGCGCTCACGCGTATTGCCGAAAGTCTAGAAAATTGCCCACACTTGCAAAATTGCTCCTGGAGTTAACATGCCACCCTCTCTCCCCTCCACCATATGAGTATCCACGTCAGTTTTTTTTTTTGGGGGGGGAATAACCTCCACTAAATGTTGGACACACTGTGGGCATAATAATCACATGATGCTGCTGTGTATTTTGATAGCATTAACTGTCCCTGCCTGCAATATTTACATGGAATTCTGCTAAACCAAACAGCTACGAGGCATTATTAAGCACAAGAATGGCAATACATTTTTCAATTCATTTGTTTATTCCTTACTGCTCGGGGGGGCATTTTTTACAACTTGGGTCACTGCAATCATCATTATCATCAACCGCTTTGAGGCTGCATATGCCAAGCCACACCAGGGCTTGGCCCAGATGAGAAAAATTACATAAAATGCCATGTTGTTCACGGTGATCATGTTCCGACCGACCAAACGCTTCAACATTTCCACACCAAACTGTTTACAGAGATTTTTTTTTCTCCAGTAGATGGATATTCAGTGGCATTCTACTATGTAGTAGGATTGTATATATATACTTGTTGACAACCTACAGACATGGTGACATGTATCACCAAACACAAGTGAAAGACAAACCGAGTGTGGAGAGTGGCCGCAGCCACACAATGGGAAAGGCATCTGCCACTCGCCTCTCGTGTGTTTTGTAAACCCACCAACCGCTACTGTGTTCCACGGCTAAACTCCCGACCCGCGTGCCCGCATGCGATTCCTGCTCGGCATTCGGAAGGGTCACGGTACAGAGGAAGTAAAACAAAAAAAATTCTTTCAAAAAAATAAACCGAAACTAAGCTGAAAAACAAAAACACTCACCAGCGGACGGACGGACAGACGGACGTTGTGGTGAGCTATCGTGCGTGCCGGTCCTCCCGCATTGCAAGCCAAGCGGAATGTCGAGGTCTCCCTGCTTGTAACGTCAACGTTCAGTGGCCATTGTGCCCCCTGCGTATGTTTGTGTTAATAACAACAACATTTTAAACAAAAATATCCCCCTTTTCTGACGTTCGGTAATGGCAGGCGGCTGTCACCAGGCGAGGAATCGGGGAATACTAATGAAAACCCGTAAAGTAAACTAAACGTGCCCGTGGCGATGTCAAGGGGGCACTCTAGGCGGTTCATGTCATCATCCTACGTTTATCCGCGGATATTTTAAGTTTCAGTAGCAACCTTTGGGGGGTAGGTGGGGGGAGAGAAAGGGTCTCCAAAGCGAGAACAACAACAAAACAAGAAAACCGTTGTAGAAAATAACCAAGATGAGAAAGGGCACGGTGTGCCAAAGCGCGGGCATCCTGTGTATATACAGCAGCATTGCTGTCGTAAGAAAACAACTCTGCCCCAAAGAGGTAAACATTCACAAGCAAAAGCTCGGTTGTCCCGACGTCCATGGGTGAAAATGGAGGATGCCGGTCAATCGGAATACGCCGGTTTATCCGAGGGTCGTGGTGTCACCACATTTTCCGAGGTGTGTGCATGCAACTTTTGCGAGAGAGAAACGAGCGACAACTTTGTAACTGTGATATAAGAAATAATATATTCTTTTTGCAGAGAGGTAGTCACCGGGCAGGTGTGGAGCAGTTCTAAGTTGATTTGTAGGGAAGCAATTGGGGCCGTTTAGAGTACAGTGTTCAGTGGTAGAGTACTGCTTGTACTGACTGCCGCTAGCACCATCACTCAGATCTGTGAGAAGTGCACGGCAAGATGCCCTGATGGCTGTCGGCATTTTTCCGGACGCGTGAATGGAAGACTTGTATTACCGTCTATGACAGATGCCGGTTAATAGAGCGTTCCGAGTGGTAAAGTGCAGGATAGTGGAGTTTTTGCCGTAATAGGTGCTGTTAAGGGCAATTGCCCTTCTTTAATGGAGTTACGTTGCGTGTATGTACGTATGTTGAACTTCTTTGGCACCGTACGTAGCCAACTGTGCTAATCGGAGGTACGGGGGAAGGGCAGCAAACTAAGCTAAAAAAAGATGTGTGTTGGCTGTGAAAGAGAAGCATCTCCATCAAATGCCGCTTATTATATATACGTATTTATTGTTTCCATCTTCAGGGCAGTTTTATTGACGAATGAGTTTGAGTTTTGCGTTATTTGTGCTCGTGCGCACCACTATCAACGCAGTGCCAGCACGTTTTGAGTCGTTCCAAGGCCGGCGTTGATGGTGGCAGAGGAAGCGTTTTTGAGGTCGGCGTTGGCGATTTGTGCGGCTGCAGATTACTTGGAATCGCCCGGTTTCCCAGGTGACGGTTTCCCAGGTGACGGTTTCCCAGGCGAAGGTTTCCCAGGTGACCGTTTCCCAGGTGACCGTTTCCCAGGTGACCGT